>JADLZN010010896.1:0-103636 GCA_018155175.1 Sinocyclocheilus anophthalmus
TTTTTTTTTTTTACTCCTAAGTCGGAGACACTAGTGGTGTGAGACAGACCAAAGCAATTCTATTGTTCACTGTGATGAGAAAGCGTATCGAATATTATTCTCATGAGAGTAAAAATAGCGCCAAAATATAACACTTGGCCTGACATGCGGGGGGGGGGGGGGGGGGGGGGGGGGGGGGGGGGGGGGGGGGGTGAGAAGGCCAGTGGATTTTTTTTTTATATTTCATAGAATCAGAGTGGTGCTGACGAAGATGAGTCATGTCGTTGATTTGGGCTAGCTGTCTGATAGTCAGTATAGCAAATAATATAAGGTAACTAGACTTAGTATGTGACTGGATTTATTTGTTCTGTGATGGCGAGGGGACCAATGTATTGAGGACTTTCTTAAGAAAGAGGAATAGCTAGACTAAACATGGGCTGCATCCCAAACCCTCTCGACACCGATGGATGAGAGCTTGAATTTGAATGGCTTCATGAACCCTGGAATACAAGGTCCCTGGAATGTAAAGTCCTTCTACCTCAGACTTCCTGTCAGCAACTTTCGCTACGCACTATCAAAGTTACTTAGATCACATTTTTTCTCCAATTCTGATGTTTGGCTAACTAGATATTTGTATAAATGACCTTATAAAAGCGTCTATTGTGTGTAAATGACAGAAAAGGGAATCTAAGAACATTATAACCACTTCAAGAGGACAGCAGCACAACAAAACACGACAAGAACTGTTTCAAAAGCTATGTTGGTGAGGTTGTTAGCTGACTTTACCTGCCCATGGTTCATCAAAGTGCAGCGCGGTTCTTGAATCATTTATCTTGCAGAAGCAGCCACTGTAGCCCTTTTGCCAGCTGCTGAGACCCCCTCCAGAGACAATTGGGTGCTGACATTTTTCCCAGACCCCCTGTAGACAATCAGAGCTAATCTTAATTAAAGTAAGGGCTGCCAATAGTAGCACAGTATTTTTGAGAGTTAAATGTCAGTATCTCCTGCTGCGTGTGCTGTCAGAACTAGTGGACCACACCCAGCCATTTACCTGATATGTTCTGGCAATATATTATGATGCGTGTGCACTTGCACTTTTGAAAAATGTGTCAGTGTATTTTTTCTTTTCTTTTCTTTTGTCCATGCATGAAAAGCTGGGGTCTAGTGTTGTTTTAGACCCTAATGGCATTCAAAATATCTCCTGGCATATTTATAGAGAGAGAGGGAAATGTTGAAGAAGGAAATCTGCTTCTCACTCTTCTCTGCAAAATAATTCATTTTGGTGCTCCAACGGTCCAGTTTTTATGATCAATACACCATCTTTTTCACATTTTAGCATGGCGTCTGTAATTAAAATGTAAGCCACTGCAGCTCTTTCATTGATGTTGGCTTGGTGAATTGTGGTCTTCAAGGTGAATAAGGAAGACCACAATTTTCTCACACTTTTCCTGCAGTAATTCTCTGTTTGGACACATCCTTTTTAGTGTTTTATGGTCACTATCATTCACTTTCAGTTTTTGCCCACTATTCTCCTTTGCTGATGAAGTCTTGCCATGCTTGAGTAGATTGTAATCATACGAATTAGTTGTTCTTAAAACAACTAAAATTTGACTGTTAAAGTTACAGAAGCCTTCTGCTAAATGGGCTTCCATATTTGTCCTTTTGAACACACAGTCCAAGTTTCACCTTACCTCACATAACACACTCAAGATTTAATTTACGTTGTATCATAGCTACTCCACAGTCTTCCTATCATTTTGATATCATGTCGATCTGCTCATAGTTTTTTGCAGCTTTTAATGTCCAAACATATCAGTGCTACTACTGATCCTCCATAAACGGCAATGGCTGTGGACACTATTGCATTTATACTGACACAGATCCATACTTCAGAAGTCTAATGGGAAGTATTGACCGTTCCTGGGACATTTGGCATACTCTTTTCAACACAGTATGTTTAGGAACACATATTCTAATAAGAGTCAACAAAATACATTCAGGTGCTTACAGAAGAGATGAGTTTTCAGCTGTTTCTTAATTATTGTCAGAGATTCAGCTGTCCGGATAGGGTTTGGAAAATCATTCCACCAGTGAGGAACAGTGAATGAGAAGGTTCTGGAAAGTGATTTTTTTGCCTCTCTGTGATGATACCACGAGGCACTGCTCACTCATCTGGTAGGATGTAGACTCATTAGAGGGAATGGAGCAATGTGGCTGTTCTCTACACAAACATCAGTGTCTTGAACCTGATGCCAGCAGCAGCTGATAGCCATTGCATAGAGATAAGGTGAGGTATAACATGGGCTCTTTTGGTCTGATTGAACAGTCTGACCATTCTGCATCATTTGTTAAGCTTTGATTGCACACGCTGGAAGTCCAGCCATAAGAGCACTGCAACAGTCCAATCTAGAAATGACAAGGAATGAGGAGCGGTGCAGCCTGCTCAGTTGGTAAGTGCTCTTACTGATGTTGTGCAACGCAAACTCTCATGAACGAGCTATGCAATGTGGTTTTGAAGGTCAGATGGTCATCAAAGATTACCCAAGATTTCTGGCTGAAGTGGTTGGGATTATCGTTGATCCGCTTAATGGTGAACCATCAGAGTGACTGAGAAGAAGAGAAGTTCTATCTTCGTTATATTGAGTTGCAGGTGATATTTGTGTGCGCATATGTGTATATGTAACAAATAATTGAAGATGTTGTATTATTGAAAATTAATGTGCGCACAAGGTGGTAACGCTGAGAGTGTGCGTACATTTTCAATAATTCAAGGGTCTATAGTCAATTATTTATTGAATACAACGGCAGTGTGGAATTCTTGATTCTGATTGGTTGACACACGCTCATGTATCATGTGATCTCTTTACAGAATATGAGATACTGTATCCTTACAGTTTTCTGAATCTAGTCTATAAAGAATGTGCTCTCAGAATAACACAAAACATTTCAAACATAATTTCTTAAGTTAATGCTTGACCAGGTGAGCACAAACATACTTACATCAGTCAGCCACATGAGCACTCCCATCGTCATCAACACTTACAGTTGTGTGAAAATACATTGCATATTGTCTGTTCATATGGCATGTATAACCTTGTGTATAACCTTCAAAAAGTCTTTGTTTACTATTTTCATGCACAATAGCTACTCCAGTGCAATGCTAAAACACATCAAGCACTCACTGATCGATGTGCAGACGGGAGAGGTGCAGGTAATATAGAGCCGAGATAAGAGATGAGTTGGTAGGATGGCAGACGGGGTTGGCCTGGGGGGATCACCAAGTCATGCATGTGGGATACACCATATCTGACCCATCCCAAGCAAGTCGGGAACAGTGGTGCAAAAAAAAAAAAAAAGAGAGAGCCAGACCGTGAGTAGGGCGGGTGCTCGATACCGGAATCACGTCCGTCGTAAGGCAGGGAGAAAGAAGGTTCAGACCAATGGCCAGGGCCGGGAGCACCACCGTCAGGCTGGAGAGCAGCATCATAAGGCATCACAGGGAGTGGGTGCTGGTAGGGCAGTGGGGAATGTGTGGGGAAAGTGATCGGTCGGGATAGGCACGGGGGTATAATTTAACATTTCACTGTACATTTCTTGTATCACTTTTCTAACAAGTAATATATATACACTGTCTAATTCAGTATTCTCAGCAAAACTGGCTGCTTTGTTGACAACTCCATTCTCTCAATCAGTATCTTCATCTACTTGAAGTTGCAGGTTACCCAGAGCTGCACCGATTCTCAGAATTCTATCCATTTTTGGTGCAAGGTTGATTGACGCAACATGTGAAATAATTCTGAGATCCTTCAGTCTGCATATGATCCACTCCACGTGATCTCCTTGTGCTGGTGGTGTCTTCTTCAGAAAGTATTGTTCCTTTCACATAGTTGTACATGCATACTGAATAAAGTAAATTAGTATATCAAATCATTCCATCGTTCATAACGTAGTTGATATTATCTGTGTAATCAAAGAATCACCAAGTTAGTTATAAAATAATCCTGAAACCTAAAAATTGATTGGTGAATAAAATAATAAAATAAATAAATAAATAATAATAAAAAAAAACAGCCCTTACATTATTTTTTTGTCTCTGCATATGTTTTTTTTATTCCTGAGTCCTGGTGTCCTCTACAGAGGACATAGCATTAAATAGGAATCAAATATTTATTTTCTTCTTTTCTTTTCTTTCTATACTTTTATCGTTCTCAGGAGGATATTACACATGCATTATTTTGAACACGTGAACTGTTGTGATTTATGCTTAACATTGAAATTGTATTTCCTTTTCGAAATAACCCATTAAACAAGTTGTCATATTTTAGTTCATTTCGTTGTCTCAAGGACACGCCCACAATTTAAGAAATCTAATTAATATTCATGAGGCGCCACCCAGTGGAACCAAATGTTTTAGGAACTAAAAAGATTGTGTGATCACGTCAGATATAGGGTGTGGTTTCTATCTCACCCTGAGAGTTAATTCTCATTTTGGAACCAGCATTTGATCTCAACAGTTTAAGTGAATTTACTTGGATTAACTGTTTAAATGATTCTGTAATAGACCCACCGCGAAACCGAAAGTGAAAGTAGAACTTTCAGTCGCTGGAGAGTTTTGTTTGGTGAGTACTTTTATGAAGGTACGATGCATGTTCTCGTGTAGACTGTTTAAAATGATAAAACTGCAAATATGTTAATGATGTCTGAAGACAATGTAGAAATCACCTGCTTGACCAGTAGCGTATTCATATTAATTGGCATGAATGCTAGCTGTCAACTCTGCTTGTGTTTATAGTGGCATAAACTCCTGGTTTTCATGGCATATTCCAGACGGATTGTTGCTTGTTACCACTGAAAACTGACCCACATACTTGCACTTAAAGGGATAGTTCAACCCAAAATGAAAATGTGATGTTTATCTGCTTACCCCCAGGGCATCCAAGATGTAGGTGACTTTGTTTCTTCAGTAGAACGCATATTATGATTTTTAACTTTAACCGTTGTAGTCTATTAGTCGTATAATGCATGGCAATAGTAACAAAATCTATGAGTGTAAAAAAACATGCACAGACAAATCCAAATTAAACCCTGTAGCTCGTGACGACACATTGATGTCCTAACACACAAAACAATCGGTTTGTGTCAGAAACCGAACAGTATTTATATAATAATTTTTACCTCTAATACACCACTACGTATGTCCAACTGTCTTTGGGCGCGTGCACAGCATCCGGTGCGTGAGGTGTGTACGCGCTCTGTCGTAGTTTACGTTAATTGGTGTGTTGATATCCAGCCGAAGAGCAATCAAGCATAACTTCAGGCGAGCAGGTTCAGAAGTTGGGAATAAGTGGAATGTCACCACTCCCGAATGAGTTCGCGCTAGAGAAAGTAATCTTTTAGTTTTAAGTCGTTTTGAACAATCCGGATAAGTGCAAGTAACCATTTTGATTAGCCGTCGTACCTAAAATGACTGTGCACTGTGTAAACAATGAATGACGTATACACGTGAGAGATCACTTCCGGCGCTTGCGTAATCTACGCCAGAGCGCGTACACACCTCACGCACCGGATGCCGTGTGCACGCCCAAAGCAGTTGGACAAAGTTGTGTATTAGAGGTAAAATATGATATACTGTTCGTTTCTCGCACAAACCGATCGTTTCGTGCCTTAGACATCAATGTGTTTTTTGTCTGTGCATGTTTTTTTTACTCACATAGATTTTGTTACCATTGCCATGCATTATACGACTGACAGACTGCAACGGTTTGTGTTAAAAATCTCCGTTTGTGTTTCTACTGAGAACAAAGTCCCTCTCTGGATGCCCTGGGGGTAAGCAGATAAACATCACATTTTCATTTTTGGGTGAAATATCCCTTTAATAGCACGACGATATTTAATTGATTGAACTGTATATTGCTTTTTAAACATATGCTTTAGGCCTTCTATATTGGAGCTAATTTATACAACAACCATTAGGCTTCTCCAAACTGCAAGGTTTTATATCTGTCTTGTGTCCCGCTGTGTTAATACAGAATGACTTGCAGTAATATGTAGCCTACTTTAACACTGCAACCAATAGAAAATAGTGTTAATTTGTTTTGCACAAACGTCCTAGTTTCTCCAAAATGCATAACTTAACACAACTTTTGCTATTTACAATACATGTGTATTGACAGTTCAGTTGAGCTTTGCCATTTGGATTCAAAAACAGATGTGCCACAAACTGACTGCATTTTTTAAAATTAATATTATTTAATTGGCATTATTAAAATAATTGATTAATTATAAAGGATTGCCCCTTTCCCCTTAGTTGTGACGTCAAAATCTGTAAGACTAGCTAGTTCCCTCAAGGTTTTCCCATGGGGTTTAATAATGGAGATTTTTAATTTGTGAGTAAAATAAGGTCTGTGGTAAATGTAACTTGATGAAACTTTGATGCTAAATGTTTGCTGTCATGTTATTCTGAAATAGATGTGCCATCAAACGTAGTGGCATGAGCCAGTGGCTTTAATGTGTCATGCACTGTTAAATCTTTAAATTAATATTTATTATTATTGTGATGTTTTTCAGGGGGGAAATACAATATTATTTATTTTTTGCTGGGAAATTTTTACGTTTATATATTAGAAACCCGATCCAAGAAGTTGGGACACTTTACAAATTGTGAATAAAAACAGAATGCTATGATGTGGAAGTTTCAAATTTCAATTATTTTATTCAGAATACAACATAGATTACATATTAAATGTTTAAACTGAGAAAATTTATCGTTTTAAGGGGAAAATAAGTTGATTTTAAATGTCATGGCATCAACACATCTCAAAAAAATTGGGACAAGGCCATGTTTACCACTGTGTTGGCATCCCCTTCTTCTTTAACAGTCTGCAAACGTCTGGGGACTGAGGAGACAAGTTGCTCAAGTTTAGGAATAGGGATGTTGTCCCATTCTTGTCTAATACAGGCTTCTAGTTGCGCAACTGTCTTAGGTCTTCTTTGTCGCAACTTCCTCTTTATGATGCGCCAAATGTTTCTATGGGTGAAAGATCTGGACTGCAGGCTGGCCATTTCAGTACTCGGATCCTTCTTCTACGCAGCCATGAGGTTGTAATTGATGCAGTATGTGGTCTGGCATTGTCATGTGGGAAAATGCAAGGTCTTCCCTGAAAGAAACAACGTCTGGATGGGAGCATATGTTATTCTAGAACTTGGATATACCTTTCAGAATTGATGGTGCCTTTCCAGATGTGTAAGCTGCCCTTGCCACACGCACTCATGCAACCCCATACCATGAGTTGCAGGCTTCTGAACTGAGCGCTGATATCAACTTGGGTTGTCCTTGTCCTCTTTTTAGTCCGGATGACATGGCGTCCCAGTTGTCCAAAAAGAACTTCAAATTTTGATTCGTCTGACCACAGAACAGTTTTCCACTTTGCCACAGTCCATTTTAAATGAGCCTTGGCCCAGAGAAAACGCCTGCGCTTCTTGATCATGTTTAGATATGGCTTCTTTTTGACCTATAGAGTTTAAGCCGGCAACAGCGAATGGCACGGTGTATTGTGTTCACCGACAATGTTTTCTGTAAGTATTCCTGAGCCCATGTTGTGATTCCATTACAGTAGCATTCTTGATTGTGATGCAGTGCCGTCTAAGGGCCCGAGGATTTCGGGCATCCAGTATGGTTTTCCGGCCTTGACCCTTACGCACAGAGATTGTTCCAGATTCTCTGAATCTTTGGATGATATTATGCACTGTAGATGATGATAACTTCAAACTCTTTGCAATTTTTCTCTGAGAAACTCCTTTCTGATATTGCTCCACTATTTTTCGCCGCAGCATTGGGGGAATTGTGACCTCTGCCCATCTTGACTTCTGAGAGACACTGTTACTCTGAGAGGCTCTTTTTATACCCATCATGTTGCCAATTGACCTAATAAGACGCAAATTGGTCCTCCAGCTGTTCCTTATATGTACATTTAACTTTTCCGGCCTCTTATTGCTACCTGTCCCAACTTTTTTGGAATGTGTAGCTCTCGTGAAATCCAAAATGAGGCAATATTTGGCATGACATTTCAAAATGTCTCACTTTCAACATTTGATATGTTATCTATATTCTATTGTGAATAAAATATAAGTTTATGAGATTTGTATATTATTCCATTCCTTTTTTACTCACAATTTGTACAGTGTCCCAACTTTTTTGGAATTGGGTTTGTACTTCTTAATATTAACCATAATTATATTGCAATATTAAATAATGAAACATATTTATATATGAAGTCTCTGAGACCTCTCAGATCTCAAATGTGTTAAATAGATGTTAAAGAGAGAAGTTGGTTGGATTTAGGCTTGTGTGAGCAAAATCTGTGCAGAACCAATCACTGGTGATCACCGCAGGATTAATACCAGTTAGAAATGTGATTGAGTAACAATTATTTGAGTGTGTTGTTCATCATATTTATTTTCATATAAATGCAACAGAACTTAAATTACATCCAGTTTATTATAGCAACAAAGCACATGAGCGTGAATCATGAAAAATCCCATTGACTAATCCACTACGAGAATGGAGAACTGTTTGTCTTGATTGCATTTTTTTTCACTCCTCTGCAGTCACCTACTCTCATCTACTTTCGAGGCAAGGCACATCTCAAATGAGCTTGAATTATGCACTTCTCTTTTTTCTCCTTTTATTGCCAAGGTATAAAAAAATATAAGCACAAGTATAGCACAAATATAAAAATACATTTTTAAATAAAGTGATAATGAAAGTAGCCTAAAGCATCAATTACAAACAGAAACTCAAGACTCAGAAGGTTTTCTCCTGAGAGAATTCAATTTAGCTGCGGTGACACACAACATGCCTTTATGCCTTTATGTTAAAATTAAATAAACCACTTCTCATAAAGAACAAGAACATGGTCTTCTTTTTAATGAAATGACAATGGTTAGGCTAATTATGCATTCTTTATAACAACTTGTTTACCATATTCTTGATTCTTTCAAGCAGACATATTTATTTATGTAAATAAATTTAGATTAATCTTTAGGGCTACTAAGGTTTGTTCAGTCAAGAGCAGTGAGTGATTTTCTGTGTTTCTTTTGTTGCTTGGTTAACATCAATGACTCGGACAATAGCAAATAAATTAGGCTGCTGTCCCTTTATAAACGAATGCACAGCTGCAATGGATGCAATGTCCTGATACACGTTCTCCCTGCTGTTTACGTTCACTTAAGACGTAATCAACTGTGTTTACGTGAATACTCGTCAAAACTGACAATTCAACATAATTTTGTGTGTAATTCTCCGTTCATGCGACGTGAAAGAGTAGGCCTACTCGCGCGCTGTGAGACGCGTTTCTGTGTGTGTATGCTTCAGTATTTACCACATCCAACCTCTGAACCACACAACAGATTCGTTCTGAAATTGAACACTCTGACGCTGCCATAGACAGCAAGGATCCTTACCTCGATCAAGGACATCGATGAAATAGTCCATGTGATATCAGTGGTTCAAGTGTAATTTTATGAATCTATGAGAATACTTTTTGTGCACAAAAGAAAACAAATAACGACTTTATT
The DNA here is from genome assembly GCA_018155175.1 of Sinocyclocheilus anophthalmus. Classification (NCBI taxonomy): domain Eukaryota; kingdom Metazoa; phylum Chordata; class Actinopteri; order Cypriniformes; family Cyprinidae; genus Sinocyclocheilus; species Sinocyclocheilus anophthalmus. The sequence goes on from JADLZN010010896.1 coordinate 9,556, forward strand.
CAAAAATTTGTCTCCTCCGCATCACCCTGGCGCCATTTTGGAGAGTATCCACTGAACGTAAACAACGTATGCTGTTCTGTGTCAGCTGCGTCACGCGGAGACGTTGTTTACGTTCAGATCAAAGCGTAAACAACGTAGGTAATGCATCTGCGTGACGTATAAGTACTTTGCATATCTTGCATGCTTTATATCAGACACAGAGATGAAGCAGTTTGGAAGGATAGCTTTTATTCGAATAGCTAGAGAGAGATTGTATTAGATTGTCTGTGTTAGCAACAGAGAGCGTGTGCGTGTGTGAATTGCCTGTGTCTGTGCAGCATCTCTTTAATAACAGAAAAGCTGTTTAGAAAAGTTTACTTCAAAAACATTATCAAACCATTTAAGTTTTTTTGTATGCTTTATTTTATTATTAAATTAGATATTGTGTTGGTCACTGTTCATTCACACATTTTAATAAGTCTTTTTGCAGTTTAATAATCACAGACACTAGTTCATGTTGGGATTTGATTAATTTTAATGATGATTTGTAGTCCTATTTTAATTTTTTTATCAGTCTTTGTGCATCAATGTGGGTGGGGTAGGAGGTTGCTGAAAGATCCGATCATCACTAATAAACCTTGGACACCGGTTTCTGCAGGACAAGGCATTTCTGTTCTGGGAGCAATTGAGACAGCAGAATACGTTTGATGTCTTCTAATTGCAGAAAGAGATCTAGTAACACATTCTGCTCTACAAACGTCATGGGAGCATCCATTCTGCTGACTCTAATACCCAAAAACCCTACGGGAGGAGACGGGCCTGCAGAAACCAGTAGATGATGAACTACAGAGAGTCAAAGACCAGCTCAAAACCAGCATGAAGAACAAGTATGAGAGCTTATTTGAGGGAATCAAACTCCAAAAGAATCAAACTCTCCTGAACAGGATCTACACACAGCTTTACATCATAGAGGGAGAGAGAGAAAGGGTAAATGAAGAACATGAGGTTTTACAGATGGAGAAAACAGCCAGAACACAACTCACACAAGACACTTCCATCTACTGCAATGACATCTTTAAAGCCTCACCTGAACCAGGATATGAAGAGAAAGATCAGATCAAGACTGTTCTTACTAAAGGCATCGCAGGAATTGGCAAAACCGTCTCTGTGCAGAAGTTCATTCTGGATTGGGCCGAGGGAAAAGCCAATCAGGATGTAGATTTCATGTTTTTGCTTCCATTTCGAGAGCTGAACTTGATTAAAGATCACCAGTACAGTCTTCACAGACTTCTGCTGGACTTTCATCCTGAACTTCAAGATCTGGACTCAGACTAAGAGGAGTTAAAATGTTTTTATTTGATTTTTTGGATGACAGGCAGAACACCAACTGAGGTTGCCGACACTCAAGAAAGTTTGTGATGTGACTGAGTCTTCATCAGTGGCTGTGTTGATGTCAGAGCTCATGAAAGGAGAGCTGCTTCCCTCTTCTCTCATCTGGATCACCTCCAGACCAACAGCAGCCAATCAGATCCCCTCAAAATACATCAACAGTGTGACAGAAATTCAGGGATTCAGTGACCCTCAGAAGGAGGAATATTTCAGGAAGAGAATCAGTGATGAGCATCAAGCCAGCAGAATCATCTCACACATCAGAAGAGCAAGAAGCCTCCACATCATGTGCCACATCCCCGTCTTCTGCTGGATCTCTTCAACTGTGCTTCAGAAGCTCCTGAAAGAAGATCTGAGTGCAGAAATCCCCCAAACTCTGACTGAAATGTACATCCACTTTCTGCTAATTCAGATCAACATGAGGAACCAGAAGTATGAAGAGAGATATCCAGAGAAACTCCTGCAGTCCAACAGAGAAGTGATCGTTAAACTTGCTGAACTGGCTTTCAAACAGCTGACGAAAGGCTATGTGATGTTCTATGAGGAGGACCTGATTGAGAGCGGCATAGATGTCACTGACGCCTCAGTGTATTCTGGTATTTGCACTGAGATCTTCAAGGAGGAGTCTGTGATGCATCAGAGGAAAGTGTACAGCTTCATTCATCTGAGCATTCAGGAGTTTCTTGCTGCTTTTCATGTGTTTTACTGCTACCTAAGCTGTACAATGGAGACCCTTAAGGTTTTTGATTCAATGCATTATCTTCATAAAGGAGCAATAGATAAAGCCATTGTGAGTGAGAATGGACATCTGGATCTGTTCCTGCGGTTCCTGCTGGGAGTCTCACTGGAGTCCAATCAGAGACTGTTACAGGATCTACTGACACACACAGAGGACAGCTCAGAGAGCATCGAGAAAACTTCACTGTATATTAAAAACACAATTAAGAAGAACAAACATCTGTCCACTGAAAGATCCATCAATCTGTTCCTCTGCCTGCTGGAAGTGAAAGATCAGAGTCTGTCCAGAGAGATTCAGGAGTTTGTGAAATCAGACAAACACTCAGAGAAGAAGCTCTCTCCTGCTCAATGCTCAACAATTGCCTACATGCTTCAGATGTCAGAGGAGCCGCTGGATGAGCTGGACCTCAAGAAATACAACACAGCAGATGAGGGGAGAATAAGACTGATACCAGCTGTGAGCAACTGCACAAAAGCTCTGTGAGTACACCATAGTATTACAATGGGAGATTTTGTAAAAAGAAAAACAATGGCTTTTGTTGTATTTTAAAGTTAATGACGCAGCAACAGGTTATATTAGGCTGCTATCACATTAAGACAGAATGCACCGATCTATTAATTCTACTGACACACGTCTAATTAAGACACAAAAGAAGGGTGTGTGATCAGAAAAATGTATGTCAGAGCGTGTGCATGAAAACATTTGTTTTAACTAAATTTTGTTTAAATGTTTGTCAAGGCTTTAAAATGCATGCAAATAATACATTTGATTAAACAATGAAAAACTGAACTGTCACGTGAATATAACCATGATAAAGATAAAAACAATAATAATCAAAAAGTAGACACTGGACTGCAGCTGATAGATCTAATATTCACATCTAATATTGTCATATTGCACACCCCTACATACATTTTGAGTGAATTATACCTCTAAACCTGTTTGAACTAATAAGGATTAAAAAGAAAACACTGACAGCATATTTACATACTTTCCCCCCTAGATTCGCTGACTGTAGATTCACTGCTCAGTATTGTGAGAGTTTATCATCAGCTCTTGAGTTCTCAAACAATGCCCTGAGAGAGCTGGACCTGACTAATAATGACCTGCAGGATTCAGGAGTGAAGCTGCTCTCTGATGCACTGACTCTCTGAGTCAGAACTGTCAGCTGCAGATACTGAGGTATTTATAAAGATTTAGCCGTTTATTAGTTATTGTGTAAGAGCAGTTATCTCAACACTGGCATGTATTAAATAATTTTACATTTAAATTTAGATTTGTTGTTGATATAGGCCTATACACTTTCTAAAAAAAATGTTTAACACTATACCAGGGGCATAATACATTTTTGCATGAAGTGCCATTTTTTGCCATTTTCAGATATCTGACAAATCTGTATTCTACTGTACAATCAAAGAGGGCAGTTCAAACTTTGTATAATAAAATGGCTGTGAAATGTTCCCCCCCCCCCATTGTTCTGTTCAGATTGCCCAGCTGTAATCTCACTGGTCAGTCCTGTGAAACTGTGTCATCAGCTCTACAATCCTCAAACTATGTCCTGAGAGAACTGGACCTGAGTAACAATGACCTGCAGGATTCAAGAGTGGAAGCTGCTCTCTGATTGACTGAAGAGTCCAAACTGTCAGCTGCAGATACTGAGGTGTGTAAAAAGAGTATTTTGCAGAGATTAGGGTGCAGACTGCTGGGCTGCATCAAAAGAAAGCCAGACCACTGGCATATTACTGTTTAGTTGTGGTGTATGTAATAGGAATTATGCAAGCACTTTTTTTTTAGAATTGTAATATGTTAAATGCTACTAACTTTACTTTTAATTTTAATTAACTTTTAAAAAACTAAAAAAGTAAAACTGACCCAACATTTGAATGGTACCATGTATGCAATAAACAAGCCAGTAAATTCAAAGGCCAAGTTGAATGTGTATGCAGCCCGTTAAAGAAAAGTAAAAATCAGTGATATATGATGCTGTGGGTTTGTTATGATATGGGCATAAGGTATACATTTTATTAGTTCAGTTCTTAAAAAGGTCTTAGCTGAATTAAAATGTATTTGAAAAATCTGAGGGGGTACAATTTGAATGAGCATGTCACGTCTAGTTTAAATCACAGTCACTTGCCTGTACTGGTTAAATATCACAACACAGCTTGGTGTCACACAAGCTGATACTGAAAAATATTAAACTAATGCAACATTCATAAATTCTATAAGATTGGGGCGCGACGATATGACTGTATCATGACAACAATTTAAAATATAAATTACTAGAGATTTTGCTGTAATAATGGCACACTAAAAAGGTTTTTAACTCTTTCCCTGCCAGTGTGGGTTTTTTTTAGTTGCCAGCCACTGCCAGCATTTTTGATCATTTTCACAACATTTTCAACACTTGAATAAGTTTAATTTTTTTTTAAAAATGTGTTTTTGTCAAAGATCAGATTCAGATCAATGATCAAAATAAAGATTAAATTAATTGCTTCCATCAACACCCCCAAAGCTTGCATGGTCATATACCACTTCCTGGATTGACATTTCATTCAGTAACGCTAGGCAGTTTTGATGATTCATGTTTGATGTTCACATTATTTTACATATGTTTCTGCTTTCTGCTTGCTTGTTTGTGATTCTTATTTGCTGTGTTTTGATCCAGACGTTCAATAATCTTTCAGAAGATGTGTAGTAGCACCTCCTACCGTATACCAGTGAAAACATGGAAAGACGGAAAATTCTGTCAATGGTGGTGAAAGAGTTAATCAAGTTATCCAAATTTTGAATTTTTAGGAAAAATGGCTTAAATACTGACCAATAAAGACTGATTACCACTTGGCTTACTGATAGTTGGTCAGACTAGTTCTTAAGACGCTGACTTAACATAGCATTTAAGTTTATGCAACTGCTCCCTGATTTAAGCTATATTAACCTGATCCCTAATCCTAAAGCATAGGTTTTCAAGATTGCTCCTGGGGACCCACTGTCCTGCAGAGTTTAACTACAAACTTATCAAACATGCCTGATCCAGCTAATCAAGGTCTGCAGGATCACTAGAAAAATCACAGGCCAGGTATGCTAAAGCTGGTTGGAAATAAAACTTGCAGGACAGTTGGTCCCCAGGAGCAGGGTTGAAGACCTAGATTATAAAGCAGGGCTGTCCAAAACTTGGTCTTGGAGGGCCGGTGTCCTGCAGAGTTTAGCTCCAACCCTAATCAAACACACCTGAACAAGCTAATCAAGGTCTTTATGATTACTATAAAGGTACAGGGAGGTGAGTTAGATCAAGGTTGAAGCTAAACTATGCAGGAAAATGGATCTCGAGAGCCAGAGTTGAGAACCCATGCCCTACACAAAATTGTGTACCTCATTGGTTTCAAAGGGAAACATCCTGTGGAACATTTATGATCCTTTTTATCCTGTGAGAACACCCAAAATGTCTTTACAAGGTTTTCTTTGTTATAGTAATGTGTTAAATAATTTTTATTTTAATTTACACTGACATAAAGGTATTTTTACGCCCTAAACCCCACTGTACCTAGATCCAGCCCAGTTGTTTGTAGATTATCAGACTGTTGACACTGTGTGTGTGTGTCTGTGTGTAGGTTGTCTGGCTGTATGGTGACAGAGGAAGGCTGTGGTTTTGTGTCTTCAGCTCTGAGTTCAAACCCCTCACACCTGAGAGAGCTGGATCTGAGCTACAATCACCCAGGACAATCAGGAGTCCAGCGACTCAGTGACAAACTGAACGATCCAAACTGCTCACTGCAGACACTCAAGTATGTGAGGCGGTAACCGATGTCATGCTGTGTGTGATGTAGAGACTGAACATGCTTGTGTCTTGAAACAGAAATGTATAGAATACAGTGTACATATTAGAACATTGTCAAGCCTCTGCAATTTGCATTGTGCCTCCGTATTAAAGGCTTCAGGTCTCAGGAGAAACAGGTATCGGGTCTTGTGCAATTAGGTATCTAGTGAAGTGACTTCAGATGAAACCTATTAAAGGTGCCATAGAATGGAAAGCTGTATTTACCTTGGCATAGTTGAATAATAACAGTTCTGTACATGGAAATGACATACCGTGAGCCTCAAACACCATTGTTTCCTCCTTCTTATGCAAATCTCGTGCATGCAAAAGACCACTGAAAAATAGGCGAATCAGAACATAACACCGACTGTGACGTTACAGTCGGGATCACTAATAGTTACCCCCACATTTGCCAGCCGCCAGCCGAACCTGCACAGCCGAATCATCAGAAGTTCTGCAGGTATTGTGAAGAAACAAGCTAGGATAATAGCGAAAATGGCAGATCATGGAAATACAGGTGCATCTCAATAAATTAGAATGTTGTGGAAAAGTTTCAGTAATTCAGCTCAAATTGTGAAACTCGTGTAATAAATAAATTCAATGCACACAGACTGAAGTATTTTAAGTCTTTGGTTCTTTTAATTGTGATGATTTTGGCTCACATTTAACAAAAACCCACCAATTCACTATCTCAACAATTAGAATACTTCATAAGTCCAATAAAAAAAAAACATTTTTAGTGAATTGTTGGCCTTCCTGAAAGTATGTTTTTACTGTACATGTACTCAATACTTGGTAGGTGCTCCTTTTGCTTTAATTACTGCCTCAAATCGGCCCCAAACATGGGCAAAAAAATGGAGGTGATCAGTTTGTGGCACTGCTGCGGTGGTGTGGAAGCCCAGGTTTCTTTGACAGCGGCCTTCAGCTCATTTGCATTTTTTTGGTCTCTTGTTTCTCATTTTCTCTTGACAATACCCCATAGATTCTCTGTGGGTTCAGGTCTGGTGAGTTTGCTGGCCAGTCAAGCACACAAACACCATGGTCATTTAACCAACTTTTGGTGCTTTTTGGCAGTGTGGGCAGGTGTCAAATACTGCTGGAAAATGAAATCAGCATGTTCAAAAAGTTGGTCAGCAGAAGGAAGCATGGAGTGGTAAACGGGTGAAGTGATTTTGGTTTTCAAAAAACACAATGGACCCACACCAGCAGATGACATTGCACCCCAAATCATCACCGACTGTGGAAACTTAACACTGGACTTCAAGCACCTTGGGCTATGAGCTTCTCCAGCCTTCCTCCAGACTCTAGGACCTCGGTTTCCAAATGAAATACAAAACTTGCTCCCATCTGAAAAGAGACTTGGACTCACTGGGCAACAGTCCAGTTCTTGATGCCTTGACCCCAGCTCAGTCCATTCCTTGTAAATTTCACTCAAATTCTTGATCGATTTTGCTTGACAATCCTCATAAGGCTGCGGTTCTCTTTGTTGGTTGTGCATCTTTTTCTTCCACACTTTTTCCCTTCCACTCAACTTTCTGTTTAACATGCTTGGATACAGCACTCTGAAAACAGCCAGCTTCTTTGGCAATGAATAATTGTGGCTTACCCTCCTTGTGAAGGTTGTCAATGATTGTCTTCTGGACACCTGTCGAGTCAGCAGTCTTCCCCATGATTGTGTAGGCTAGTGAACCAAACTGAGAGAACATTTTGAAGTTCTCAGGAAACCTTTGCAGGTGTTTTGGAGTTGATTAGCTGATTGGCATGTCACCATTTTCTAATTTGTTGAGATAGTGAATTGGTTGGTTTTTGTTAAATGTGAGCCAAAATCATCACAATTAAAAGAACCAAGACTTAAACTACTTCAGTCTGTGTGCATTGAATTTATTTAATACACGAGTTTCACAATTTGAGTTGAATTACTGAAATAAATATATAAATATAAACTTTTCCACGACATTCTAATTTATTGAGATGCACCTGTAAATGTTATGTTCCAGGATGTGCAGGGGATGTGAAGTGCAGGGATGGGTTGGTGTCTGTATTCAGAAAGGCACTGAAAGCAAATAACGCATTTCTTCTAATAAATCAATCATTGACACTAAATGGACATGGTTAGCTGCTTGCTAGTGGTAGCCTGTTACATCACAGTACATAAGATTTCACTTACCACATAAACAGAGTGAGGAGAGATGACTGAGGATGATGGCGAATGATTTACAGATCCTGAGCACCACTGACAAGCATCTGATCTTGTAAAATGTGTGGTAAGTACTGCCGCTGTAGTTTACACAGAGCACATGCGATCGCAAATCTCGAAAGTGAAAGTAAAAAGCGATCGTGCATTCGAAAGCAGTTTCAATGCCCCGCATATTAATAGCGGCTCCCTGATACCCGCATTTTATGTACTGTATAATTACCCAACGATATAACTGCTAGAGAAAGTATTGAAATATATATTTTCCCTGTGTTTCCTTCCTGCTGTGTTAGCTACTGAAATGAGCCGCACTGTGAAACAGCCAATCAGAGCAGAGCTCAACATTGAGCCGCACTGCGAAACAGCCAATCAGAGCATAGCTCAACATTGAGCCGCACTGCAAAACAGCCAATCAGAGCAGAGCTCAACATTGAGCCGCACTGTGAAACAGCCAATCAGAGCAGAGCTCAACATTATTATTCATGACCCTTCCAAATAAGGTAAAAACAGACCATTTCATTCTAGGGACAAATCCTAGGGTTGTAAATGGACATGTTTCTGGAGATTTTTTGCCCTTACCTAAGCCACATACCTTCTATGTAGATATCAGAGAACAATTTAAAATATTGTATCAATGCATTATATGGCACCTTTAAACACAATAAGCCACGAAAAAAAGAAAAGAGAAAAAAAACTAAATTAAGTACTCGCATGTTGACTGACACACAGAGTGCACACAGAAAGCTGACTGTAACACGCTTAAATGTCAAATACACAATGTTATGTCTTGTCTTGCTGAGTATTCAGGTAAACAGAGTCATTACGTTTTAAGTGAAAGTAAACAGTTGGGAGAAAATCAGGTGTGTTTCAGTATATTAAATCTGTGCAATAGGGTCTTAAAGTGACCGCAGTCTTATACCTGCTGCTGTTATTAAAATGAATCAAACAACAAAAGAAAAAAAGAAAATCACTAACTCCTCTTGGCTGCATCCTGCTATATAAACATAGCAGGTTTTTCACTAAATGCTAGAATGTTGCATAATATACTCGAGGAGCTAATCCATTATTCCAATAACATAAACACAGTGCAGTGCAGACATGAGCAGTGTTAATAGAACTTTTACTACAGTATGTTGATTTGCCAAACTGGAGAAATGCCACAAAGTTTAAGTTATTTTAGAAACCTCAAACCAGTTTATTCTTCAATGTCTGTTTATGCTGACTGTTGTTGATGCAGTTCTTAAAATAAAACTGGATCTTTCACAATGTACTGTAATCTAATAACGTATTTACTCTTAAAAACATTTATTTTGCAGATAAAGCATCATGAACAAAATTGCTAGAAAAGGAGGGTTAATTAGAACAGTCTATGGCTGCATTTGGGAAAAAAATATATATATGGAAAGTGAGATCATGCTTTTGTATTTTTTTGTGTGTGTTTCTGTTTATAGTGTGGACCATGGAGCAGAGTTCAGGATTACAGCAGGACTACACAAATGTACATCTGCACACACACACACAGACGCAGAGTGTTGTGTTTGATGTACTTTCTCAACTCTCTTTTTGTTCAATGCCTGTGATCTCAACCTTTGACCCAAACCAGCACACAACTCAAGTCATCCTATCTGAGGACAGAAGATGGCAAAGCATGCAAGATCATCAGTCGTATCCTGATCATCCAGAGAGATTTGAGTGTCCTCAGGTTCTGTGTAGAGAGAGTCTGTCTGGGCGCTGTTACTGGGAGGCTGAATGGAGCGGGACGGGGACAGAAATATCAATGACATACAAAGATATCAGCAGGAAAGGAGGAAGTGACTGTATGTTTGGATTCAATCAAAAGTCTTGGAATCTGAGTGGCTTTTATAAACGTTTCATTGCCTGTCACGATAATAACAGCACTGATATACCTGCCCTTTCATTTTCATCTAATCGAGTAGGTGTGTATCTGGACTGTTCGGCCGGCACACTGTCATACTTCAGTGTCTCGGACACACACACACTTACACACTTACACACATTCAACACCACGTTCACTGAACCCGTCTATGCTGGGTTTGGGGTTTATTATGACTCATCTGTGACTCTGTGTCACATGGTACAACAAGGATGTCAAACATAAAAATATGAAAGAAAAAAAATATTTACAACATATTTATAACATTCATACAAAAGTATTAGAAGACGACATTTTCTTACTCCAGAACCCCTGGGGGTCACTTAGTGTTTCAATGAAACTGTAATGTTTAATTATCGCATGGACATAACGTTATTTTATGTTATTTTTCTCAGTTTTGTACATAATCTCTCTGAAAATGCAAGTGCTGTACATGCTGTTTTCTAAAGGAATTTACAGACAGCCACTGAATAACTCTGACAGCGAATCCTCATTGTCACCTCACAGGGAAAGCAGGTCAGAAATTAATGGGGGGTTCTGTTATTTTGCCTTCAAAATTCAAGATGTGGTTGTAAAAAATGGCACCTTTATGAGTTCTTGTTTGTATATCTATGTACAGTATATATGTGTGTAAACATAGTTAAGCAATATCAATCGAGCAACAATGCTGTTTTCCTGAATATCAGCACTGCAAATCTGATATTGATTTTTTTTGTTTTTTGTATAATAGACAAAAGGTTTGTGTTAAGTGACTTACAAATAAATCCACAACAGAAGTTGTATGCACCTTCCAGCTGTTTGTTCCTGACCGAATCCCTGCTTTGAACGAATTATTCAATTACCCATTCATAAATTAGTCCTTTTGAACAAATCAAATGATTCAAACAGTGTGTAAGTACATCGAATGTCACTTTAAATGCAGCTTCTGTGCCTCTTTGCGGTACCCTCTCCAGTGCAAGCATGGATTTTGTTGATGCTGATTTCATTTGATCTATATATTATCTTATATTATCTTATTATTATCACCAACTGAATTGGATTGGATTTAAGAAATTCAAAATAAGGGTAAAACACTTGAAATTAAAACTTGTATTACAAATTGTGCCTAATTTTTTTATATATGTTTTTTTTTTTTTTAATGTGAGCAGTTGTTATATCTGGTACATATGTTAATTAAAGTAATCTATAGGTCACAAATTAAAAATGAAAATATAATTAAATTAAATTAAATAGAATTAATATAGGTCACATAAATTAAATGAAAAAAATGTGTCAGCATGTTTTTAATGAACTTGTACATATGCATACAAAAGTATTTTAATCCCTAGGAGGTGTCAGTATTAAAAAATAAAATAAAAATCTGTATAAGAAGATATATCATAATATATATATATTAGTCAACATTTGAAGTGGATCAAAAAAAAAAGTGAATCAAAGTTGTCCTAAAACAAGAACGCATTTTGGTTTTAGGTTAACTTTGATGAAAGGTTTTGATCCACTTCAAATGCTGACTAGTGTATTTGTATGTACTTTTGAACTTTATTTGTGTAGGCTTGTACAGTAAATTAAATTGACATGTATTTTTCCAAAACATCTGATCTGTTTCCTAGAATTTTGAGTAACGAAGTAAAACAGAAACCAAAAGTAAAAACTTTACTCTCCATTGACCAGGAGGGAGTCATAAAAACAGGAGGACTGGCGAGTGGGATAGTTTGATTAAACGTAAGTTAATCATTAATTAAACACTAAAGGCACATACAAATAATTTCGTATAGGCGTTGAGACAATTAAACTGTAAGGATTCCAGTTTTTAAATCTGGTCCTGCATGTAAATATGGTTGGTTTCTGATTGCGATAAAGTTGCTTTCACATGACCCTGTTAGGACTTCTGCTTTCAAGCAATTCTATAAATTACATAGGCTTCTAGATTATACGATAGGCCAAGATCTCTGTTTGAACTGATCTGCTAATTTTCCGGAATTGTTTATATACAACCACATCTGAATGATCAACCAGATGACCTTAAAACCAAATTTTGTCAGCACTAAAAACATTCCTGTATAACCAATTACAGCAGTTATTACATTTAATCTCAATTGTTAGGGAAGAGTAGGCTATATTTACATTGTACCACACTCTTACCTTTTATGCCACCCATACATTTTACATTTTAAACAGAATAATTTAAAGTTATCGGATTGCTGTTCTTAACACTGTCTGTCATCGCTGATATCATTTCCAGTCAAAACTAAATTCACACATGACTTGGATCACTGACAGGTCTAATATTTTAAGTTTATACTTGTATGCCTTATAGTTGTATGTAGCAGATTTGAGATTTTTCAATTTAAATGCTATGTCTAAAAGATATACTCTATTAACCTGCATTAAAATTCTCTATTCTCTATCTCATGTAACTTCTAGGTTGTGAGGTGTCCTCACATGCTTCTTAGCAAGGCAAGTTTATTTATATATCCATTTATACAAATGGTAATTCAACGTGCTTTACATAAAAGGAATTAAAATAATCATAAGAAATAATCACAACAATAAAACAAGGAAAACTTTGAAAATTATTTAAAAATTGATTTAAAATGAATTAAAAACCGTTAAAATAGAAAATGATTATACATAAAATACAGTGCAATCTGTTTGGACATAGCACAGTGCTCATTCAATAAATGCACAGCTAAACAGATGAGTTTTGAGTCTGCATTTAAATTTGGCTAAAGTTTTAGCACATCTAATCGCTTCTGGAAGCTGATTTCAACTGCGGGTGGCATAATAACTAAAAGCACATTCCCCTTGTTTTGTGTGAACCCTTGGTAGTTCTAACTGACTCGATCCTAATGATCTGAGTGTTCTGTTAGGTTTATATTCAGTGAGCATATCTGCTATATATTTAGGGCCTAGGCCATTGAGTGATTTATAAACATAAAAGTACTTTAAAATCAATCCTAAATGTAACTGGAAGCCAGTGTAAGGACCTGAGGACTGGTGTGACATGCTCAGATTTTCTGGTTCTAGTCAGAATTCTGGCAGCAGTGTTCTGGATGAGCTGCAGCTGTCTAATGGTCTTCTTGGGAAGGCCGGTGAGGAGACCATTACAATATTCCACCCTGCTGGTGATAAATGCATGAACAAGTTTCTCCAAGTCTTGAATGGAAACAAAACATCTAATTCTTGCAATGTTTTTAGATGATAGTATGCTGATTTACTTACAGCTTTGACATGACTACTGAACTACGATTGCTGACTTGATTTTTAGTTGTTAGACCCCTGGAGTCAAGGTATGCATTCACCTTGAGAACTTCATCTTTGTTTCCAAATGCAATGACTTCTGTTTTCTCCTTGTTTAACTGAAGAAAGTTTTGGCACATCCAACTCAACATCATTAATGCATTGGCAGAGGAGTCAATGGGGCTGTAGTCATTTGGAGATAAGGCTAGGTTAATCTGGGTATCATCAGCATAGCTGTGATATAGGCAATTTGGTTCTTTCTCATTATTTGATTTAGTGGGAGCATATACAGGCTAAACAGGATCGGTGCAAGAATTGAGCCTTGTGGGATTCCGCATGTCATGGACGTCCACTTAGTCTTATGCTCTCCTATACTCACATAATGACCTCTTCCTTCTAAGTATGACCTGAACCATTTGATTACCATCCCAGAAAGCCCGACCCAGTTTTCCAGTCTCTCTGGAAGTATGTTATGATCTACAGTGTCAAACGCAGCACTGAGATCTAGTATTACCAGCACTGATATTTTGCCAGATTCAGAATTAAAGCAAATATAATTTATTATATTAACGAGTGTTTCTGTGCTGTGATGCGGTCGGAAACCAGATTGAAAATTGTCCAGGTATCCATTTGAGTTTAAGTAGTTGTTCAGCTGATTAAAAACTACCTGTTCAATAATCTTGCCTATAAAAGGAAAATTTGATATTGGTCTATAGTTGCTCAATATGGTGCTATCAAAGATTGCTCTTTTTCAGGAGGGGCTTAACAACTGCAGTTTTCAGGGATTTTGGAAAAGTCCCAGAAAGAAGTGAGGCCACTTCTAAGAGATCTGCTTCTAAACGGTTAAGCACACTTTTGAAAAAAGATGTGGGAAGCGTACCAAGATAGCAGGTTGACGATTTAAGGTGCTGTACTATTTCTTCCAAAATTTTGCTATCAATTGCTTCAAAAACAGACATAGTAACTTCTTTTTGAAATTGTGGTCGAATCTGTCTGACCTCTGCATAACTTGAGGATGTGCTAATCGCCTTCCTGATATTATTGATCTTTTCAGAAAAGAAGAAAGCAAACTCGTTGCATTTGTTGTCGGAGAGCATTTCACTGGGAATCTGTCAGTCTCTCAAACCATTCTTAAACCATCTCACCTTCACTTGCTCTTTCAGTGGCTCTTATGTTGCCAGGTAGTCATCCCAAGGATCAACACACATTAGTAAAAGGATGTTTTTTAATTTTTCTTTGTTTACAGATACACTTTTGTCGGCAGCGGTACATTATATGAGTAGGCCAAAACCGCAAACCGTGGATCTGTAATTTTTCCTATGACTGCATTTTTAAAATGGACTAATTGTGCAGGGAAACCACAACCCTGGTAGCACTTCTGCTAAATATCTCTTGGGCATTGGTGGGCATCTCTCAGTTTGCGTCTTTTATAATTCAAACATAGAGATTCATTCAAGTCAACAAACACTGATTTGCGTTACATTTTGGACTTTTGTCTGCATTCTTCATTAACATGTTCTTCGTGTGTGTTTGCATTTTGAGAGCTGATCTTGATCAGTACAGTCTTCACAGACTTCTTGAGTTTCATTTAACAGTAAAACAGGGATAAAATATTGTAGTGTGTGGGGGGCATTAGATTTTGTACAGTTGTGCAACAGTTGTGGAGTTCTGTGGCAGGTGGAAAGTTGAATGCATTTGCTGCAAAACAAAACTTCTCAACTTTCATCTTCATTACATTTTGGTCACGTCTACTTTGATAAGTTGCCATTTCACATTAACTTGACCAGAAAATTTGTTCTTACAAGTTTTTTTCTCTCTCTCTCTGCTGAAATAATTACATAATGCTGAAAACTGCAATAGAATGCTTTAATATTTATACTGTTCACTCTTGGCAAACTTTTATGTGTTATTAAAAACCAATTTCTTTAGTGAAAAGATGGATGATCTGATCCAGGATCAGTCCAGATGTGGAGCTTGTGAGCAGGTTCTAAGAGATCCAGTCTCTATCACGTGTGGACACAGTTTCTGCAGACATTGCATCAGTTTCTACTGGGATCAGTCAAGACTAGCAGAGGACTTTGACTGTCCTCTGTGCAGAAAGAAATCTAGAACACGTCCTGTTCTCCAGATGCACGGATTCTGTTACACACCAGCAGCCCTGCAGGTGGAGACTGAAGACCTGAAAAGAGTCAAAGAAAAGCATAAAACCAGCATGAAGAACAAGTACGAGAGCTTATTTGAGGGAATCAAGCTCAAAGAGAATGAAACCCTCCTCAACAGGATCTACACACAGCTTTACATCATAGAAGGAGAGCGTGATGGAGTGAATGAAGAACATGAGGTTTTACACATGGAGAATAAATCCAGAACTCAACACTCACAAGACACTCCCATCTACTGCAATGACATCTTTAAAGCCTCACCTGAACCCGGATGTGAGGAGAAAGACCAAATCAAGACTGTTCTTACTAAAGGCATCGCTGGAATCGGAAAAACCATCTCTGTGCAGAAGTTCATTCTGGACTGGGCCGAGGGAAAAGCCAATCAGGTACATCCTCAGGATCAGGATTTCATGTTTTTGCTTCCATTTCGAGAGCTGAACTTGATTCAAGATCATCAATATAGTCTTCAGAGACTTCTGCTGGACTTTCATCCTGAACTTCAAGATCTGGACTCAAAGACTTATGAGGAGTGTAAAATTGTGTTTATCTTTGATGGTTTGGATGAAAGCAGAATCACACTGATGTTTGCAGACACTCAGAAAGTTTGTGATGTGACTGAGACTTCATCAGTGGGTGTGTTGATGTCAAACCTCATCAGAGGAGAGCTGATTCCCTCTGCTCTCATCTGGATCACCTCTAGACCAGCAGCAGCCAATCAGATCCCCTCAGAATACATCAGCCGTGTGACAGAAATTCAGGGATTCAGTGAGCCTCAGAAGGAGGAATATTTCAGGAGGAGAATCAGTGACCAGCATCAAGCCAATAGGATCATCTCACACATCAGAAGAGCAAGAAGCCTCCACATCATGTGCCACATCCCCGTCTTCTGCTGGATCTCTTCAACTGTGCTTCAGAAGCTCCTGAAAGAAGATCTGAGTGCAGAAATCCCCCAAACTCTGACTGAAATGTACATCCACTTTCTGCTGATTCAGATCAACATGAGGAACCAGAAATATGAAGAGAGAGATCCAGAGAAACTCCTGCAGTCCAACAGAGAAGTGATTGTGAAACTTGCCGAAGTGGCTTTCAAACAGCTGATGAAGGGCAATGTGATGTTCTATGAGGAGGACCTGAGTGAGAGCGGCATAGACATCACTGACGCTTCAGTGTATTCTGGGATTTGCACTGAGATCTTCAAGGAGGAGTCTGTGATTCATCAGAGGAAAGTCTACAGCTTCATTCATCTGAGCATTCAGGAGTTTCTCGCTGCTTTCTATGTGTTCTACTGCTATATACACGTACAACTGAGCACTCTTATGGTTTTGATTCAAAATGCATTATCTGCATCAAGGAGCAATAGATAAAGCCATTGGGAGTGAGAATGGACGGCTGGATCTGTTCCTGCGGTTCCTGCTGGGTATTTCACTGGAGTCCAATCAGAGACTCTTACAGGATCTACTGACACACACAGAGAACAGCTCAGAGAGCATCAGGAGAACTTCACAGTACATTAAAGAGAAGATCAAAGATGGACATGGACTCTCCACTGAAAGATCCATCAATCTGTTCCTCTGCCTGCTGGAAGTGAAAGATCACACTCTGTACCAAGAGATTCAGGATTTTGTGAAATCAGACAAACACTCAGAGAAGAAGCTCTCTCCTGCTCAATGCTCAACAATTGCCTACATGCTTCAGATGTCAGAGGAGCCGCTGGATGAGTTTGATCTGAAGAAATACAACACATCAGATGAGGGGAGAAGAAGACTGATACCAGCTGTGAGCAACTGCACAAAAGCTCTGTGAGTATATTATCTTGCAAAATTAAGTAATATTTGCCTTAGATGACAACATTTCAAATGAATGAATTAATAGCCAACAAAATGTCTAGAAATAAAGAAATATAATAAGAAATATAGTTAAGTACATGCTATACCATAACACCATTCTTAATTCAGTATATCCTAAAGCATGAAACTAAATGAAACCTATGGACCTTTTAGGACATAGCACTATGATTAACTGGACATCTGCATCATTTGTTCCTTGTTGTATAGACTCGCTGGCTGTAATCTCACTGATCAGTGTTGTGAGAATTTATCATCAGCTCTACAATCCTCGAACTCTGTCCTAAAAGAGCTGGACCTGACTAATAATGGCCTACAGGATTCAGGAGTGAAGATTCTCTCTGATGGACTGAAGAATCCAAACTGTCAGCTAGAAATATTAAGGTACTTATGTGGATTATTTTGTACACTGCTTGCTATGGCTGTAAATAAATAAGAAAAAGCAAGGAGTGTCCAGAAAATTATTACTACTATTTCTTATGCCATGGATTCAAGATATTCTGTTACTAATTGTAAATGTGTACAAGCCTTTGTTACTATTTCGTAAAATTTACATAAGAATTGGTGATGAGGGATTTAGCTGTTTTTGAAAAATTATTCGGAAAACAGAAAGTTAAGCTGAGGTTACATTACTGTAAAAACAAAAGTCATTTAAATCAACAATGTTGTCTTTTAGATAACACGTGTGTGCACATGTGTTGTGTGTGTGTGTCTGTAGGTTTTCTGGCTGTATGGTGACAGAGGAAGGCTGTGGTTTTGTGTCTTCAGCTCTGAGTTCAAACCCCTCACACCTGAGAGAGCTGGATCTGAGCTACAATCACCCAGGACAATCAGGAGTCCAGCGACTCAGTGACAAACTGAACGATCCAAACTGCTCACTGCAGACACTCAAGTATGTGTTTTATATATTTTCAAAATGAATGTGATCGCCTCTCTGTTGCTGATCAATCACAGATGTTCTGGTTGAGGCAACACTGAATGGATGGCCAATCGAGGCTTTACTTCACCAGAGCAGAAGACTTTACCTCAATAGCCACATCATAAACGCCAAAGACTTCACAAATATCTATGCCCAACTCTCATTAACTACCAAACTCCTAGAAACATGCGAAATAAGCTAGATAACACGAGTTTTATTGAAGTGCAGAACTACAAAACACAATGCAGTGCTATTCTTATACATACATCCAGAGCCGGTAGTAAACTGATTTCATGTAATCTAGATTTGTACAATGCCAAATTAAGTACATGTAATTAGATTATATTACATTTTTAAATACTTGTAATCAGACTACAGTTACTTTTAATTGATTTCTAGATTGCATATTATTCAAAAAATAGCAATTATTCATAATTGAATGATTCTCCCTAATTCCTCTTTTTCAACTTTTAAGTGTTCCTTTCTAAAATAGCCTACCGCTTATATACATTTAGAAAGTCTTTTAGTTTTGTGGACATTCATGCAAAGAATGAACCATTTTAAAATGCACAAATTCATGTTAAATTCAAATTCATGATTTTAAAATAGATATTTGAATAATTAAGTATCACATTTGCATGTTCACGGTTCTCTGACATTGGTTATGGTCACATTACATGCAGGTAAACAAATAAAATATTGTATTTTTAAGTAAGTGTTTTATTTTGATCGATTTTATTCTAAAATGACTTGTTTTTATGATTTGGGAAACCTTGACATAATGTAATATTTAGTGCACTTCATGTTGTTAATTACAATGAATGGAAAATATTTTCTTACTCTTTGTATTTTTATATCAATATGGTACGAGATTATCCTATTTAAATCAATGTAATAAACGACTTAGGTCACAAGTGATCTAAAAGCAACCAAAAAGTATTCTGATCACATTATATATACTGTAGGTACACACACACACACACCACAACACACAACACACACACACACACACACACACACACACTACTTCCAATAATATTCATTTTACGGTTTCAAAGTTAAAAAGTTATATTAATACACATTAATTGCTTAGATACCTTTTGTTATAAACATGCAGAAATATCTGACACAAAATTATAACTTAAAAAATGTCTTTTGTGCAAACAAGTAGCAACTGTGTGATTATTTATAATGTTAACGCATTCTAATGTCACAGTATAATAGAAGCCATTAGCTACTCAGCTACTGTAAAACAGACACATAAAGAGTCTGGCTCCCTCATCTAGGTTACCTTGCAGGTGGCCTGTGGTGCCGTTTTCTCTTTTTCCAGCTGGTAAGTATTTGAAGGTACATTTGAGGATGGGGGGGCTTTACATACAATCACAAGTCCCTAATAGCGCAATCTGAGGCCAAGCAGCAATTCTATTTTTAAAGGCAGTCGCGGCGCTTTCATTAATGAGCACGCGGCCACCTCTCGCCACGGCAGCCGTCTCCATTGTGAAGTCTGCCACTCCGCTTTCATTAAGCTCCCACACTCTGACGGAGACAATAGAGCAATTCCAAACCGCGCTCAAGGTAATCTTTATGGAAGGGCGGAAAACAATGGGGCGCCGAGGGGGAGTTCACATGGTAATAAGTGGACAAACCCAGAAGCGATTAACTCTGTTGTAATCCCATTGAGTTCAATCAAAGGGAGCAAGCGGGGACTTTTTCACCAATCAAGCGTTAGCATGGTTCACTTTTGAATATCTCTACATGCTTGTGATCATTTTACAGCTATGAGGACAAACTTTGTGGGCTGTGTGGGGACTACAATGGAGACCCTCAGGATGACTTCCAGACCCCAACTGGTGAAATGGTCCAAAGCCCCAATGACTTTGGCCACAGCTGGAACATAGACCCTGAGTAAGGCACTATGCAAGACACATGCTGTTACAACTAAAAGCCGTATCTCTATTAACTCAGATCATAGAGAACTCACCTCTGATTCTGCCTTCAGGTGTAACAAGCCTGAGGTTGGCCCACCCCCAGGGTGTACAGATGCTGAGCAGGAGTTGTATGAAGGGTCTGCTTACTGTGGTATCATATTGGACAGCAATGGCCCTTTTGCTGCTTGCCATCCAAAAGTCAACCCCAATGTGAGTGAAATCAAATCTGTTAGTTTGAAATGCTTTTGAATTTGAATGCTTAATCATACAACAGATATTTACAGATCTTAACCCTGTGTGTTTAGGGTTTCTTCCAAGACTGTTTGTTTGATGTTTGTGAGCTGGATGGTGCTCATTCTGCATTGTGTGAAGCAATAGAGTCATACGTCAATGAATGTCAGGACCGTGGCGTCACAATTGGACCCTGGAGAAACAGCACATTCTGTCGTATGTCTGAAAAATACATATTCCTTAACCATAAACTCGGACAAAAAATACAGACATGAATGGCTTGTCCTATTTCTCGTACTGTCAAATAGAGAAATTATGATTAGCACTAACACACATTCTTCCTCTCCAGCTCTGAAATGCCCAGCCAACAGTCACTTTGAATCATGTGCACCAGTTTGCCAGCCTTCCTGCAATCCAATTCCACCAAGTCAGTGCACCGGGCCTTGTTCTGAAGGATGTGTTTGTGACCCTGGATATATCCTCAGTGCTGGCCAGTGCGTGAAAGAAGACACTTGTGGTTGCAGCTATAATGGACAATATTATAAGGTGAGGAAATTGAATGTGGTATCATTTAGGACAGAAATGGTTTGTTATAGTCGATCAACTAGCATTTGTCATGACTTTCCCTCTCTCCGTGGTTTTAGCCAGGTGAAGAGTTCTTCACTAAGGACTGTGAGCTACTGTGTAAGTGCAACCCCCCATTTGTTACCTGTAATGCTGCTGACTGCCCACCAATGGAACAATGTGGAGTACAGGATGGCGTAATTGGGTGTTTCCCACAAGGTGAGTACTCTGGTTAACTCAGAAAATGTGTTTACATTTAATTTTCAAACATCCATCCATCCATCCATCCAATTTCAGTCAGGCAAAAGCAATAATGTCTTTTTAAAATAAATGTCTGACTTAAAATCATACAAGTCCAGTTTTTGCAATGCTGAGCTAACAGATTGCATTTAGATGCAATTATAGCTCGGCTTTGTCCAGCATATATGCATGATAAGACAACAAATGCCATCAGCTTTGTGCACTGGCTCTAAAAGGAAAGATATGAGGTGTAATTATTCCTTCTAAATATTAGATTATGTATATTTGGCTGGAACGATGGAGACTGTAGCTTGACTATGCATTACTTTATATAATAGTATACAAGACTATTTTAAAGAGAGAGAGAGCAAAGATCAAGGACATAAGTATATGGTCTGAAGAATCTGTGTCCTGTTTGCAGGAATGTTATAGCTGTACTGATTGGGACATTTTTAAACAGTCCTGTGGTAATGATGTGGACTCACTGGTGGATGTAACATGCTCATATATTGCTTTTTGCAAAGACATTATAATTCCCAGTAAGCGTGTTAAAATATATTCTAATAACAAACCCTGGGTGACTAAATCTGTGAAGTCCTGCTTACAAAGGAAAAAACTTGCCTTTAAACAGGGAGCAGCCTCTGATTTGTATTTGGCTACAAAAGAGCTGAAGATTGAAATTTTGAAAGCTAAACAAGATTATAAAATAAAATTGGAGAACAAGATGGCTGCAAATAATTCTGGTTCGGCCTGGGCGAGTATGAAAAGTATAGCAGGCCTTCATAATAATTCAGACAGCAGCACTCATGTTATGTTGGATGGTTTTAATTCTGATTTTGAATTTGCAAATGCTTTAAATTGTTTTTATTGTCGTTTTGATCATTTTGATTTTAGCAAAGAAATTCAGGAAATTAGTCTTAACCTTATGGATACTCAGCATTTCAAAATTGATCTTCAGGATGTTGAAAAGGCTTTTAATTCAGTAAAGGTGAACAAAAGCCCTGGACCTGATAATATTTGCGGCCGGTTACTTAAATCATGTGCAAAAGAACTAAGTCCTGTACTTCACGATATTTATAAAAAGTCACTACAGACACAACATGTACCTAATTTATGGAAAGATGCAGTGGTTGTCCCAGTTCCAAAATGTAGTAATCCTAGAATTATTAATGATTTTAGGCCAGTCGCTCTGACTTCAGTTTTAATGAAAATTTTTGAGAAACTGGTCAGGTCTGAGATCTTGAGGCAGACTGAATATGCTCTGGATCCCATGCAATTTGCATATAGGCCTCATAGAAGAGTAGAGGATGCCACAATTACATTGCTTAACTTGCTTTTTAGACATTTAGAGGAGAATGGGACACATGCTAGACTTTTATTTATAGACTTTTCTTCGGCTTTTAATACAATTCAACCCCACATTTTAACCAGAAGGCTTTTAGAACAGTTTGAGTTAAGTAATAACCTGGTAGGTTGGATTCTTGACTTTCTTACAAATAGGACACAGAGAGTGAGGGTCAATGGTACTTTGTCTGACCGGAATAGCTCTTCTACTGGGTCTCCTCAAGGGTGTGTGCTGTCACCTTTATTATTTATTCTGTCAGAGCAGCTATGACAATAGAACCATCATAAAATATGCAGATGATTCCGTTATTGTTAGTCTGCTTCAGGAGGATGAGATCAGCCACGGCCCAGTTGTTGATGACTTTGTTCACTGGTATGAGGAATCCTACCTCCAGTTTAATATATCAAAGACTAAAGATATACTTATTTATTTTTTGGAGGAAGACTCGCATGAACAAAGCTACTCTAATAAAAGGCCATACTATTGAGTACGTGCAATCTTATAAATACCTTGGGACTATTATTGATGATAAATTAAAATTTGAAGCTAATTGTGCAGCTGTGTGTAGAAAAGGTCACCAGCGCCTGTATTGTTTGAGGAAATTATCACACTTTCATATTGACCAAACGTTAATGATCATGTTTTATCGTGTTTTTATTGAATCAGTTTTGTCTTTTTCTCTGGTCGTATGGTTTGGTCAAACATCTTTAAAAGCAAAAAATTCTTTAAACCAGATAGTTAAATGGTCTAGTCGATTGGTGGGTGAGTCACAGTTGTATCCAGCATCCCTGTATACCAAACAGTTACAGCGAATGGCTACTTCTATTTTAAATGATGACTCCCACCATTTGCACAGTGAGTTTCAGCTTCTTTCCTCTGGATGGAGGTTTCTAGTCCCAAGGTGTAAAACAAAGCGATATAAAAACAGCTTTGTTCCCGCTGTTTTAACTGTGTTAAATAAGCTGTAGGATGGGGGAGTCTTGAAGAATTTATATCATGTATCTTGTATCATATTTTTGTTATCTGTTGTGTTATATTTTTAAATTTGTTTTTTTGAATTTGTGTTATGGATGGATGTCACTGTCATTTTACTGCAAGACAAATTTACCTGCGGGTATGAATAAAGTAACCTAACCTAACCTAACCATAGTATTCCATGGTCATAGGATGTTGTATCAATTGCAAACAGGTCATAACATCACAAACTTTTCATTATTTACAAACAGTGTGCAACAGTAAACTATTTAAGTTTACACATTCTAGAGCTTGAAAATAGTTCATCAATCTCTTTTCTCATTCTCCCAGAATCTCAAGACTGTATTATCTCTGGTGATCCTCATTATAACACCTTTGATGGCAAATACTACACCTACATGGGCACTTGCACCTACACTCTGGCCCGCACCTGCAAAAATAACACTGGTAAGCAAAGCCAACTTTCCACTACCAGCAGTAACATTAGAGTGCTTTGGTCATCAGTAGGTGTTATGAAGCAGCAAACTATTGTACACTTACTATTGATTAAATGTACATTAAATGTCCCCCAAATTAACTTAAAAAGTGATTTCAAATAAGAATATACATGTACAGCTTTAAAAATAACTTCACTTTCTTCTATCTTGGGACTGCAGGCCCCTGGTTCTCCATTGAGGGCAAGAATGAGGAGAGAGGAGTTTCTGGCGTTTCTTACTTGAGGAAACTCAATGTGACTGTAGATGGCATCACTGTGACAATGATGAAAAACAGGAGAACTCTGGTCAGTATCCACTTATTATCCTCTTATTTTATATTTTCTCTAAATTGTTCCTAATCTGTTCATAGTAACATTATCCTTATGACAATTTTCTGTTTTCCAAGAATAATCTTGCTTTTAAAGAAAAAAATATAATTAGCCTTCAATTCACCTCTGGTTTATCTCTTTTCCACACACTCAGGTGAATGAACTCAGGGTGTCTCTCCCTCACTCCCCATCTCCGCTCATTTCGCTGTCTGTTGCTGGACAATATGTAATCCTCACAACTCCATTCGGCCTGAAGGTGCAGTGGGATGGCAATCATTACGCCAAGATCTCTGTTCCCAGGTAAAGAAAATGTGAAAAACGCCTCACTGGAATATATACACAGTACTGACAGTATTTTGCAGAAAACACTAAGACCCACAATGATTAAGGGTTGTAGATCTTCAGTAAAATCTGCAAAAGAAAAATCAAAAAGCCATCTCTGGGGAAATGAATGTCTTTACATTAATATCATTTTGTTTCTCATTTTATCAGTTCCTACTATGACCAGATGTGTGGCCTGTGTGGGGACTATGACGGAAACCCCAATAATGATTTCACTAAGCCAGATGGCTCCCAAACCGACAACTCAAGTCAGTTTGGCGACAGCTGGCAAACTGATGAGGATGAGGATGCAACGTCAGTACCTTTTACTTTTCTTAATTTTATCAACCGCACAACAGGCAGGGCAATACATTTAAGATTAGGTTGACTTCAAATGCTCAGTCATGCACGCATGCCTTAATGATGACGATGTGTTTTCAGGTGCAAGCCTGACCCCGGGCCTCAACCACCCTGCGATCCTGTGCTGGAGGGTGTCGTGTCAAACCCAGAGAACTGTGGGAGAATAACTGACACAAATGGAGCATTTAGGTTAGGAGGACTTACCAAACTATGACATTTTCTGCTAATAAACAATGTTGAATCATTATCATTCCATTTGAAATTAATCAGCATGGCTTATAACAAATATGCGTGTTCTATTATTCATACCATTTCTAACATGAGAAAGACTATTAGAAAGACTATTGAAAACTTTAAGTGCTTAATAATAGCACACTTTCTCTCATATTTGCTCCTCACAGGGACTGTATAAAGGTGGTGGACCCGTTGCCTTTCTTCCAGAGCTGTGTGTTTGATATGTGCAGTTATCAGGGGCTGCAGCAGGTCCTTTGTGACCAGCTTCAGGCTTACACTGATGCTTGCCTGAGTGCAGGTGCACCTGTCCATCAGTGGAGGGAGCCAGACTTCTGCCGTGAGTCATTCTCTCATTTATAGTGTCATACTGCATAAGGTGTAGGGTTTGATAAATGGTTTGATCATATAAAATAGCAGCAAAATTTGGCGTCTTACATGCAAGAATCATATTTCACACTCCCAGTGATAAGCCTGCTTTCAGCTCCCCTTAATGCACAATATAAATTATTGAAGTGAATGAAGAGGTTAGAAAAGCAAAGCTACACATGTGTCAGTTTAGCCTTATTATTTTGTATTATTCATGGGGCTTTTATGCCTTTAATGGCCAGTGTGGTGAAAACAAATTATGTCACAGAGGGACAGGGACATAAGACAGGGAAACTGCAAAGTCCAAACTGTACCCCCACTTTAGCCTTCTCCATCATTTAATGATGTTTTCCTTAATTTTTCTACAGCTCTGGAATGCCCTCCAAACAGCCATTACTCCATATGTGTGAGCTCCTGTCCGGAGACATGTCTGGGTATCAGTGGACCCCCGGGCTGCAGTGAGAAGTGTGTAGAAGGCTGTGAGTGTGACCCTGGCTTCATCCTCAGTGACAACAAATGTGTTCCTGTTAAAGACTGCGGCTGTGTGGACTCCTCAGGCTCCTACCATCCAGTGAGTTTAACACTAAGGCTGACCCCCCAGGGTACTGGGGCCGAAGACAAGATTATGAAAATGGGACCCCCTGGAGTAAAAATTGTGAAAGTTTTGATTTAAAATATCCAAAGAACCACTGCAAACACGACGACTAATCTAAAAACATTCATTTCTGACGTTATTCATAATTTTAGCTTTTGTAGTTCACCTAAATAGCATTTTGACAAATAAATTATTAAAGATAGATGGAAACTGAGTAACTATAGTATTATATTACTAACTGAGTATTTTTTGGGCCTGTTGTCTAAGTTTGTCATTATTCTTACGAGAAAATGACAAGCACGCTGTCTGTCATCCAAAAGTGCTTTAAACACTATTTGAATTCATTAATATTTATTGTTTTACAGTTTGCTACTTTATTTGTGCTGTTTTTGTTGTGTTTCACTTTCAGATAGTTTGTTGCTTTCAGTTATTTCTTGTTATTCATTATCTGAGTATCTTATTTCATTCAGAGCGCATATTTTAAAGACTTTGTATGCTTGATTCTCGTTAATGTGATTTATGTGTTTAATGTTTATTTATTTATTTATGTAGCTATAAAAATAATTAATTCGTTTGAGTTAAATGTTTTATTAAGTCCCTACACAAAACAACATGACACTTGTCGCCACCTACTGGACGAAGGAGTCTCTGTACGAATCAATGCATGAATCTTTTGGTAAACAGATTTAAATGAGTTGAGTCACTGTGATAAATCAAAACCCATGCTAGTAGTGTCTATATAACCTATTGCTTAAAACACAATGCACAATGCAAGTGTTAATGTTTAAAAATTGGAGAAATGTGCTTGACTTGTGGATTTCTAACACATTCCTATCAATGTGGCCATATTTAGGTAAATGAGAGCTGGTATCTGGAGGGCTGTACACAGAAGTGTACATGTGAGGGTGGAGGAACTATTCAGTGTTATGACACCAGCTGTATTCCTACTGAGAGCTGCCAACTTCAAGATGGAGTCTATGTCTGCAAACCACTTGGTAACAAATATAAAACTAGTTTACACAGTTTTAGCATCTTATCAAATACAAACATGCAGTTCTGCACAAACCTGTTGACACATAGAACTAAACTTTCTGAGTTTTATCTCTCCAATTTTTATCTCTTTCTGTTTTAGGTACAGGCATTTGCTCAGTTTCTGGTGACCCTCATTATAATACCTTTGATGATAAAGTACATCACTTCATGGGTGCCTGTTCCTATACTCTCACTAAGCCCTGTAATGAGACCTCCGGCTTGCCATACTTTTCTGTGGAGACACAGAACGAGCACAGAGACAATAATAAGAAAGTATCTTATGTAAGATCTGTCATCATCAATGTGCAAGACATAACAGTCATTTTGGGAAAGGGTCGCAAAGTTCAGGTAAGGGACATTTCTAAGATTTGTGAAACATAAATAACAGATTACAGGAGATCAAAACAGCAGTCCATCCATGTGCCTACCTTATTTGTACATCCTGCAGTTGAATGGAGTTCAGGTCACTGTGCCTGTCACACTTTCAAATGGTATTAAGATCTTCCTAAGTGGCAAATTTGTGGTGCTCGAGACAGACTTCGGATTGCGTGTCCGTTTTGATGGAAACCATCATGCAGATGTCACCTTGCCTTCCTCCTACAGCGGACTGTTATGTGGACTCTGTGGTAAGGACTGCAACTTCAGTTATCTAACTAACTGATGGAGATTCAAAAGCTACTTTATACTGCTACTAACCAAATATTAGTAGTTTGATGTCAGTCATTTTTTTTTTTAATAATAATATTTTACAGGAAATTATAATGGTGATCCTAATGATGACAACATCAAGTCAGATGGAATGGCAACCGACAGCACCAATGAGCTTGGAGAAAGCTGGCAGGTGCCCGATGACAGACCAGAGTAAGCAAAAGCATATTTGTGACCCTGGACCACAAAACCAGTCATAAGGGTCTTTTTTTTTTATTATTGAGATTTATACACCATCTCAAAGATGAATAAATAAGCTTTCCATTGATGTATGGTTTGTTAGGATTGGACAATATTTGGCCGAGATACAACTATTTGAAAATCTGGAATCTGAGGGTGCAAAAGAAATCAAAATATTGAGAAAATCGCTTTAAAGTTGTCCAAATTAGCCTTACATGGAATAGTTCTATTTAAAATTAAGTTTTAATATATTACAGTAGGGGAAATTACACAATATCTCATGGAAACATGCTCTTTCCTGAATGTCCTACTTGATTTGGCATAAAATAAAAAACAATAATTTGGACCATAAATGATAGTGGCTATTGCTACAAATATACCCCAGCGACTTAAGACTGGTTTTGTGGTCCAGGGTCACATTTAATCGTGCACTGCACCAATGATAATAAGGTTTTTGAAGATCATTGAAGCTTTTATCATTCATGCCTGTTCCTATCTCACACAGTTGTACTCATGGTGGAGGAGACATTGAATGTGATGACAAGATCCAGAATGAAGCACAGAAACCTACTAGCTGTGGCATGATCACCGACCCTAATGGTGAGATACGCATGCATTCAAACATACATTTTAAAACGTTTTAATTATAAGGTTACTGAAAAAATCCATAAAAAGCTTTATCGCAGTTAGTAGTTTGTCATATTATTTTTATAGGTGTTTTTATTTTATTTGCCTAATTTTATTTATTTATTTTTATCCTCATATCATTTCAGATCAGCATATGATAGAGTTTGTTTACACGATGTAATAATTTAATATTCTTTTGGGGCTTAGCGTCACATTTCTTAATTTTTAGTCAAGATTTGCATTTGTAAATGTTATTCCACCTTATTTTGTTCTTAATGAATTAATTAAAATAAATCATATTTATGTTAGAACGCATGATTATTTGTCTGCTTTGTGCGGTTTGACTACAATCATTGTAATACATTTTGGATTAAATATTACCAATGACTTGAACATGACTTGAAGAGTAAAGGGTAAATGTACAAGAGGCCTCATTTTACTCTATTTATGACTATATTCCAGCACATCTGTTCATTGCATTGAGCTTCTCAGTTTTATAGAGCTGTTCTTTGACACGACACCTGTTTTATGCACCATTAAAGCCTACTTATCATTCTTTTCCCAGGAATCTTCAAGCCATGTCATGCAGTGGTGCCTCCCAATCCTTACTTTGAGAACTGTGTGTTTGATCAGTGTGGCACTGGTGGGGCCACAGTGGCACTGTGCCAAGCTATTCAAAGCTACGCTGACCTGTGCGCTCAAGCTGGGGTGCCAATTAACTGGAGGAATAACACCTTCTGCCGTAAGTGTTTGAGCCCTGCAGACATTCTGTAATGTGCCCTTAAAACCTACAATTACTCTATCTTGGTAACCTTTTTAAGACGCAGCCTTTGTAGTGTGCACGCTTCAGTTAGGGAGTGATCAATGAGTGCTGTTTGTCTTTTTTGTGTTTCTAAATTGGCTGTTTCCCATCCATCCTTCTCTCTTTTCTAACTATTTTCATTCATTTTTTTAATTTGTTTTTCATTCATTTCATTTATCTTCTGACGCATTGCAATGGTTCGTTTAACACTACTCCTTTATTTCCATTTCTTCCAGCTATTAAATGTCCGGTTGGTAGTCACTATGAGCCGTGCGGTTCAGCCTGCCCAGCCAGTTGTCAGGACCCTGGATCTGAAGGCACCTGTTCTGAGCCCTGTGTTGAGGGATGTGTGTGTGACCCTGGTTTTGTCCTCAGTGGAGACAAGTGTGTGCCCTTCAGTGAGTGTGGTTGCACTGACAGAGACAACAACTACAGGCCTGTGAGTTCTTGAGAAGACTGAATGAAATTTACTAACTTTTAATTTCTAGTTTAGGCTATGTCTCTTTGTGCATTTCAATTCTTAATGTATATCTGTGTGATTTTCAGGTTGGAGACAGCTGGTTCACAAAAGATGATTGTACAGAGCGCTGTGTTTGTTCACCTTTCAATAAGGTGACATGCGAGGCATGGCAATGTAGTCCCGCTCAGGAATGTAAGGTCAATGAGGGTGAACTGGGCTGTGTGAACACAGGTACATACTCTACATAATCTATCTGTCTGTCTCTGTCTTCCGTCTATCTATATCACTATCCATCTATGTCTTTTTATGTGTCTGTTTATGAATTTATCTGTCTATCTGTCTGACACATGCTAATCCTTCTTTGCAGGAGTGGGCATTTGCCACATTGCTGGTGATCCTCACTACTACACTTTTGATGGCATCATGCACACCTACATGGGCACCTGCACTTACACGCTGGTGGCGATATGCGACAACTCTATGGTGACACCCTTCACCATTGTTGCCAAAAATGAAGAACGCGGCCAACCAGAAGCTTCGTATGTTCGCTCTGTGACCGTCTACCTGCCCACTGCCAACATCACCATCAGCAAGAGTGGAAGAGTACTGGTGAGAGCCAGAGAAGGAAGGAAGGAGAGATGCAGTAGTGGTTTTGACTAGGCTGCATTTGCATGTCTTCTTCTGATTAGACATCATGAATAGGCATATATCAGTGACATATTGCATAATATCATAGATAAGATTCTAAACAATATGTATTCAGGGATATGATTGTGCTAAATCTCTGGCTTGTACTCATATCTGTCCTCTCCACCGACTAGGTGAATGAACGCAGGATAAAAACCCCCTACGACATCAGTTCAGCCAAGGCACGGGTGTTCACCAGTGGAGTAAACACCGTACTAGACACTGACTTTGGCCTGATAGTGAAGTTTGATGGAGTGCACCATATTGAAATCACAGTCCCTGGAGACTATTTCAACAAGGTATGAAACTACACAAAAACATAGCTAGAACATAACCCTATACCTAATATTTGTTGTAAATGTATTCTTTCGATACAAATGTTTGATTAATAAACCAGATAGTTAATTTTTTTGTCCAGATGCCTGAATTGCAATAAGAAAAGTGAAAGAATTTCCACAAGCAGATTTTGATCAAATCTTTCTTACACATATCACTCACTGCTTTTCCTGTAACTCAACTTTCCTTTTATAGGTGTGTGGAATGTGTGGTAACTACAACGGAGATTCCTCTGATGACAACTTGATGCCTGATGGCAAACCAGCCAAAGATGCCATTGAACTTGGTGACAGCTGGAAGGCAGAGGGAGACAGTGATCCTGGGTGAGTGTTAAATTATTTGGTTCCTCTAAATACCTCTCCATAATTCAGAAATAAACAAACCTAGATAGATAGCAGCATTATAGGTGCACTTATGGTGCTTATGAATCTGAGCCAATCATGGTGAAAAATCAGTACAGTTTCACTTGTCTTCATTCTTCTCTTGTGTTCATCCATGCCTCGCAGATGTCAACCTGATCCACGGCCAGATGACAAACCCAACTGCGCTGAGAATGAGGAGGAAATCTACAAGTCACATTGCGCAGCGTCTATCCTGTCTGATCTCTTCAAGCCCTGTCACTCTTTCATTCCTCCAGAATCTTTCCTGGGGAACTGCGTCTATGACATGTGTGAATATGATGGCATGCAGTCGACTCTGTGCGATAACATTGAAGCTTACGCTCAGGCCTGTCATAGCGCTGGAGTCACGATCAGCTGGAGAAACAGCACCTTCTGTCGTAAGTGAAAGAGGGAAGGAAGGATGAAGAGATGTGCTGAGAATGTAATGCTGAGCTGGCTGACAGGAGGAAGAATAATTTGGCTAGAATTGTAACGATCAAAAGAGCAGAACTTTGATGCTGATAAAATTAAGCATTTATGAGATTCTTCATTGATAACCTCTAGGCTATACATAAATATTAATGAATTTCTATGCATATTTTGAAGGAAGAAATGGTCTATGAGTATGTCAGAGAATCATTGTCATTCAAATCCAGTGCATCAAACTTCTTTCCTTTGTGTTTTTTTCTTTCCAGCTCTCCCGTGCCCACCAAACAGTCACTATTCTGAGTGCACAGCACCATGTCCTCCTACCTGTGCCGATCTCTTCCCCGTATTCTGCCCATTACCACCCAATAGCTGTGTAGAGGGCTGCCAGTGCAATGGAGGTTTTGTGCTAAGTGATGGCAAGTGTGTTCCCCTTTCAAGCTGTGGATGTGTTGACAGCAATGGAGAGTATCATGATGTGAGTAAAGTTGCTAGAATTCCATGACAGTCGACTAAATATATTAATATTATTAATATAATATTAAAGTTGTTTTTTTAAAGAATTTACTTTTATTCCAGCTAGTAATACGCTAAATTAAAAAGTGACATTAATAACATTTATAATGTTTACAAAAGATTTCTATTTCAAATAAATGTTGTTTTTTTGACCCAATATTGATCGAAGAATCCTGAAAAAAAGTATTAAGCAGCACAACTGTTTTCTTTGTTAATAATAAGAAATGTTTCTTGAGCTTACCAGAATGATTTCTGAACGGTCATGTGACAATGAAAACTGGAGTAATGGCCGCTGAAACATTTAGCTTTGCTTTCACAAGAATTTATCACATTTTTAAACATGCTAAAATAGAAGTTATTGTAAATTGTTATATATTTCATAGAATTACAAGTTTCACTTTTTTGATCAAATAAATGCAGCCTTGGAGAATATAAGAGACTTCTTTCTAAGATTTAAAAATCTTACCGACCCCAAACTTTTGAACAGTAGTCTGTCTATTAAAGAATTCTGTTCTTCAACTCATTATTGAAATCATTTTCTACATACATGAATTATGGCAAAAACACGATACTTAAAGAATGTACAGTATTAGAAAAAGGTGCTGTAAAGACGGCCGTGCTTTCATTTTTTGTCACAAAATGTTACAATACCGACTGGTATCAATTTTAGGTGGGAGATTCGTGGATAACTGACCACTGCGAACAGAGGTGCAGCTGCAGCCTTGGAGGAGTGCTGTCCTGCACGTCCTTTGAATGCAATGACAACTCAATCTGTGATCTTGACAGCAATGGAGACCGTTACTGCAAACCTGAGAGTGAGTTTTGGACAGCTTTTCAATGAGAAATACTAAGAATGAGGGGAAAATAAAGTCAATTTACTTAATTCAGACAAATTCAAAAATGTGTATTTATTATACATGAATGACCAAAAATTGGCAACAATTTTATCTTAGTAAGGACTACTTCATGTTTCACGTCTCCACGTCTTTGAAGTTTTTGGGATTTAATGACTGCATCTTGTGGGCATCTAAAGAAATGTAAATGTTTAACCCTTGAAGCAGGTTCAAAGTTAGTCTTAATGTCCACCTCAGGAATGAACTAACTCAAACCTCTTTTGCTTCTCATAGAATTCGATGACTGCAATATTGCCGGGGACCCTCACTATCGTACCTTTGACAAATACAATCACCACTACCAGGGAGCATATACCTATGTATTAACTCAGAGCAACAATCTGCCCAGCTCCCTCACCCCTTTCATAGTCCGTGGCAAAAACCAGCGGCAGGGAGGCATCAGCCGGGTGTCTCTCCTGCGCGAGGTCTATGTGGATGTATACGGCATTACTGTTCGCTTTCAACAGAAGAAGAAAGTGCTGGTGAGAGATTCATGGGACATGTAGTCAATCCTAATAGTTGTATCTAACAGACGTTCAAACTACTACTTCATAAATGACCACGCAATATAGTAAAATGCCAATATCATGGATGTCTTTGCATTTTTTCCTCCATCAGGTCAATGACGAGAAAGTTGGTCTACCGTTCAGTCCTGTACGTGGAGTTAACATAAAAACAAAGTCTCGCTTTGTTATGCTCACAACTGACTTTGGCCTTTCTGTGCGCTTTGATGGCAATGCTCAAGCAGGTAGATCAAAACTTAAAATCTACATAATTTGTCAAGGATTTTTTATGCACAGCTTTGCATATTTTTTTAAAGTATTTAATAACAAAAACTCTCTCTCTCTTTTTTTCCCTGAAGTGGTGACTCTGCCTAGTGTATACAGATCTCGTGTGCTCGGTCTTTGCGGTAATTATGATGGACGCACCAGTAACGAGTACACAAAACCAGACGGCACAGTTACCCGCAACCTCAATGAGTTTGGAGACAGCTGGAGAGTAACTGACAGACAGGCGGGTCTTCGTACCACATCCCTACCAAAGATGGTGCACCTACACAAGTACGGAAGAATGCTATGCATTATAAATCAACTGGGAAATTCTCATGTACTTCACTCTAACCATATGAAAAATCCTGTCTTCTTTGCTATTAGGCGTGAAGTGGAGGCCGATCCAGATTCAGGGTTTGAGACGACGGGCTGCACAGATGCTCTGCTGGATGAGCTGAACGGGAATAAAATGTGTGGGGCTCTCAGTGACCCTGCTGGTCCTTTCACTGCCTGTCATGCTGTGATCGCTCCGAATGACTTCCAGGAGTGAGTAATGTGTGCATGTGTTTGAGGGAGTGTGCACTCTAGGGACAAGTATTTGTTTACTTCCTGAGCTCAGAGAATAACGTAATGCAAAGTGGGTGTGTGTTGCGCTAACTATGTACAAGAGCATGTGTATGCGTGTGCGTTTGACTGTGATAAACTTGTGATATGCGGGTGTTGGTACGGATACACAGTCCTTCATGACCGTGTGTGTGTTTGCATTGCAGGGATTGTGTGTTTGACCTGTGTGCTGAGCAGGGCAATGAAGAGCTGCGCTGTGAAAATTACGCTGTCTACGCTCGGGCTTGCCAAGATCTGGGTGTTGAACTAGGGCAGTGGAGACAAGAACTGAATTGTGGTATGAAAAATTAAATAATTTACACAATGTAGACTTTATCCATTCTATAGCCATATAAACACACAAAATGTTTCATTAAAAAATAAAAATAAAAACCCGGTTGATAATCATGGTTTCCACAAAAATATATAGCAGCACCACTTTCAACATTGATAATAATAAGAAATATTTCTTGAGCACAAAATCAGCATCCTGCAATGATCTCTCTAGGATCATGTGACACTGAACATTCAGCTTTGCCATCACTGAAAATGAAAACATTTAAAATATATTATAATAGAAACATTATTTAAAATTGTAAGAATATTGCACAATATTTGTGTTTTATTGTATTTGTGACTACATAAATGCAGCCTTGTTGAGCATAAGAGTTAAAAAAATTTAATAAAATTAAACCCTAAAACACATTTTTTGAGATGTTAACAGATTGCACATCAGTGAAAACAACAATAGTACTCATTATGTCTATTATTATTACGGGAATTTACAATTTATTTATTATTACAATTTTTGGAGCCATTTCGTTCATCCGTTTCAAAAAGCAAAGTTGAATCAATGTCACGAAAAGTGACGTATATGCATTAATTTGGAGAGGTGATTGGCTGCGCTGGCTGGAGAGTACGCATCTACGTCATCAGTTTTCTGAGCTTTTCTCAGTATCATTCATGAGAATGTACTCTTATGATCCAGTCACTGCGCTGTATTATGCATGAGCAGCTTCGTTATTCAGCCAGAGAATTTTCTGTAAAACATGTCCTCATGCGGACAGCTTCCGCGCTGTCAGTTCACCTCTGCAAACATGACTGTAACAATACGTCTGGTCATGAACGCGATGACACGACGGATTATTGTGATACACAGCAAACAAGAGACTAGTGCTGGTACACCTGAAAATGCTATTAGAACTTTTAAATGTTCTTCTTCGTTTTTCATATAGACCAATATCTCTGCTTATATTTATTTCAAATAATAATTTATCAAAACATATTTGATTTGTTCATTATAGTTGTTAGTAATCTCTAATGATAAGATTTCTTGAGAGTTGGTTATCATTATTATATTTTTTAAATATATCAAGGTGGCGCCTACCTCCTCTTCACTCCTACTTTTCCACAGCTTTTTACATGCCTATTTTTGGAGTCTTTTTCAAATCTAAGGTGTGAAAGACCAGTGCTAAAACAGGGTGGGGGTTCATGACACTTTAAACTATTGCAAAAATCAACTTATATAAATAAATATAAAATATAAATGAAAGATAGATAGATGTATTGTATGTTCTTTCCTGATTGTGTGTGTTTGTGATTTAGGTCTGCAATGTGGGCCCAACAGCAACTACTCCGTCTGTATGACTCCATGCCCAGCATCCTGCGCAGACCTGGCGGCTCCCTCTGAGTGTGAGCAAATACTGTGTGTGGAGGGATGTATCTGCGCCCCTGGCTTTGTCCTGAGCGACCAAGACTGTGTGCCTTACAGCGAGTGTGGATGCACTTACCTCGATCGCTACTATCTGGTGAGTCTTTTGATGCATGTAAAATACTACAGGTTAAAGGTTATGATGTCAAATACACTGCACAGGTCTTGATGATCATGTTTTTCTGCACCTTTCCACATACAGCTGAAGGAGACATTTGTGACAGAAGATTGTTCACAGAGTTGTGAATGTACTAGCACTGGTGCTGTGTGTCAAACAAAGGGCTGTGGAGACAATGAGATCTGCACCGTGTACGACACCAAACGCGACTGTTATAAATGTGAGCTATTTCACTCTTTATATTATCACAAGATGTTCTCAAAATATATTTGATAAATATATATTGCATAGCTTTTAGAGTTTTCTAGTCTAGAAACGGTACAGAATTGGATATCATGTAGTTACGTTATTATATTACTATGGAAGCCCATTTCTGCCATGCAATAAAAAATAATTGTGGATTTGTATATAATTCATTAGAATTGTGAGATCAAAACTAAAAATTCAAACTTTTTTTTCCTCAGAATTATGAGTTTACCTCTCACAATTCAGTCCATGTTTTTTGTTTTTCTCACAGTTTTCATCAGAATTGTAAGATAAAAACTGAGAATTGTGAGAACATTTTTTTTTCCAATGGCGAAAACAAGCTTTCATATGTTACAGATGCTTCAGATGAGTAATGCACTGATTTTTAACTTATTTTGCCCTCTGTCTCTCAGCGAGTCCATGTTTGAGCTCGCCCTGTGAGAATGATGGGACCTGTGTGGAAAAAGCAGATGGTTCTGGTTACACCTGCACTTGCTCTGAAGGTTTTGAGGGCACAAACTGTGAGATCTTAAAAATCCCCTCTGAGGGAGGCCTGGGTAAGTGAATGGGAACAGACTGTATTCATTCCTAATGTAAGATCCTTAATCGAACTAGTATTTGCATGCCTAAAAATTAAACCATATATGCCGGCCATTTGCAATAAAAGTTTTTTCCTGCTTGCTGTTTTATAGATCAAACAGCTATTATCTTGATTGGAGTCCTCGTGCCCCTTGGCATCATCCTCATAGTCACAGCAACTGTGTGCATTTACAAGAAGTGCAGGTAAAGCCCATTTAAAGAATAAAGGCAGATCTAAAGACACTGATCTTGCAATAAAGTCAAAACCTTTCCAAGCCAAGCCTCCACTTGAAATAAGGTGAATTATTTATAAGGTAAATTAATGATTTTTATCCCTTTTTACACAGCCGCAAAAAGATAAATTATGAATCAAGTACATTAGAGTTGAACAAAAAGGCAGGTATGTGGTAACTGATTATTATACTTTTTTCTTTCTAAAAAGAAGAAAACAACAACTATGAAATGTTGCAATGCGAGTTGTAAATTGAGCATTTCTAAATTTGTTCACAGATCAACCCTATGAAGGTCTAGATGAGGGTAAGAAGCAGGAAACAGACAACAGTGTGCTGAAGGCCACAACATTCTGAAGCAAAACCTGTTTTTTTGACAATGATTTGCTGACAATATTTTGTTTATATTTATTCACTTTAAATATCTTTGTGAAATATGTGAACTAACAGGCAAAACCTATGTTTATATTTTACTTTTTAAAAAATTCAGTAACTTATTTGTAAACATCGTTGTAATTTTTGGTGTTAGCTATGTTATGATTTGGGGAATGAGTGCAATTATCAAATGTGTATGAAAATCAGATTTTTCTTCTGAAAATATTTTCTGTGCTTTATTTTTTATTATTTTAAATAAATTATCAAAACAATTTATGCCCTAGCTGCTTTTATTTAACTTGTTCAAGTGCAACAATCCAATAACCCACAACATTTTCAAGTGCAAAGCAGCAGTTCATAGAAGAGAAAAGTAAAAATGGTCTTGCTTGACCAGCTATCTAAATGATTGAGTTCCACAAGGACTGTCCTCCAGAAGAGCTTCTTGGTGGGTCTTGGCAATTCAAAAATGTCTGAAAGTCCAAACAAACAATACAAGAGCATTGCCTCAGCTCTGATACCTTTTGTATAACTTCTAACCTCAAGCTATTTATACAGACTGGGAGTAAATTCAATGGTAAAGAGTAGCCAATTAACAATTGTTCTGTGATTTGCCTTGTCAAGAGGCTAAAAAAAAGAATCCAAATGTTTTTGAAGTTTTGAGTTTTTGATCCATGCAGTTCAGGAAAACATCAGTGCCAGTCACCAGTCCTTTGAACATTCCTTCTTTTTCCTCCAAAAAACAAGTTACAAAAAAATAAAATAAACATGATAGTCCAAATCTTTTTGTTCATAAATGATCTTATCCTGCCAAGCAACTTTTCTTCACACGTTGTCAATGTAAAATAATTATTAGATAGTCCAAAACAAGAAAAATTACAAGTGAAGTGAATTTAGAATTAAAAAATTTAAATAAGTCACACTGTTTGTATTAAAACATATTATCTACATCCACAATGCGGTTTTGGATAATTGTTACATTTCCGCAGGATAAGAAGTCTGTCTAAATATTTCAGTCCGAAAAAATTAAACATTCAATATCCTATAATCGGACACAATATAAAACCATGTGCAACATTCAACAACAAAGGAAAAGGTTCTTCAGTCCCAAGGATTAATCAGTAGTCCTCACATCTGCACAGAAATGTAAACATTGATAAAAGAAATCAATCGTAACCCCATTAAATGGCACAATGGGGTGACGCTTTAAGCCAGTTGATTATTGATTATCACTACAGCCTGAGGGGTTGTACATATCAAGCTCTCTGTTAAAGTCTGATGTTCAGTATAAATGCATAGAAATCAATACTATTGTATGACCAGCATCTGCCCTGATGCTTACCGGGAATTTGCTCCCAGACGTCTAGCGGGAGAAGAGCAAGATAATTATGGAGTAAAAGAAAAATGATCCCACATGTTTTTTGTGAACACACACTCCAGTAGGAATGTGACAGCATATTTCCAAAGCCATGAAGGGAGGAGCAGAAATAAAATGGCATCTGCCAATAACACAAGCTCCACCTTCAGGAACCAGAAGTGACTTGATTTGGTATTGAAAGGTTGTGTGTGATCACATGGGGAACCTGTATAAATTTAACAGCTTGATTGACTGGAGTGTTGACATTAAATAATACAAATTTAACAACACACATAACTATCGAGTAAGGAGTATCAGTGATATGGAGGGCGGCACTACAGTTACACTGCAGGGTATAATTAATCCCAGACCAAAAACATTCCAGTGTGCAGGACTGAAAATTAAAGAAGGCTTCTGATTGCTCACAGGCACAACATTGCAAAACATCTTTCAAGTAATTAAGGAAAACAATAAAAGCACTTTTACAAAGAGGAATTAAATATGGACAGGCAAATGTTGGCAGTACTGACAAATGAAATTTAAAGACATTCAAAAAAAAATCTATCCAATAGTAAGTAGTAAATAAAGAAAAACACAAATTTGTATGTGACATCTTTACAATTTGATATTACTATGCCAACAGAATCTGCTACAGGGTTAGGTTCACCGCCAAAAATGAAAATTCTGTCATTAATTACTCACCCTCGTGTCATTTCAAACCCAAAAGACCTTCGTTCATCTTCGGAACACAAATTAAGATATTTTTGATGGAATCTGAGGGCTGTCTGACCCTGCATAAACAGCAACGCAACTGAAATGTTCCCAAGTCCAGAAACATAGCAAAGAGATCTGTAAAATAATCCATGTGACATCAGGGGTTCATCCATAATTATACGAAGCTACGAGAATACTTTTTGTGTGCAAAAGAAAAAAAAAAGACTTTATTCAACAATTTGTCTCCTCCGCATCACCCTGTAAACAGTGCATGCTATTCTGTGTCAGCTGCGTCACATGGATACGCTGTTTCCGTTCAGATCAAATCACAACAACGTAGAAAACAGATCTGGCGTGACACAGCTGACACAGAACAGCATACGCTGTTTACGTCCAGCGGATATTCTCCAAAATGGCGCTACAGGGTGATGCGGAGGAGACAAATTGTTGAATAAAGTGGGTTTTTTTCTTTTGCGCACAAAAAGTATTCTCGTAGCTTCGTATAATTGCGGATGAACCACTGATGTCAGATGGATTATCAAAAATATCTTAATTTGTGTTCCGAAGATGAACGAAGGTCTTACGGGTTTGAAACGACACGAGGGTAATTAATGACATAATTTTCCTTTTTGGGTGAACTAACCCTTGCATTCTTTGCCCTGATTTTTGGAGACAAATTTACAGAATAGATTTAAGCAAACACAATGTGTTTAATAGAGTGCTAGACTCATTTGTGGCTGAAAACATAGCCAAACTATTAAAAAAACAAGCGTGCATGGGGCCAGTCGTAAGGAGAATCAGTTTCTTCAGAAAGATTTCTGAGCACACAGATTCCCTGTGGGTCTGGGTATGACTAACCATAACCATCCATTCTCCCTTTAAACAGCCATTAATACAATATTTTAACTTGTATGTAACACAAGTTTCAGAACTTCATGACTCCAGTGAAATGTCCTATGGATAAACAATAAAAACCCTGTGTGTTTATGCTTTCTTTTCATTCCTTCTGTCGAAATGGTCAAAAACAGTTGCTGCATGTAAATTGCATTGAAATAATTTTCAAATAATCATAACTGTACAGCATGTAAACAATGAATGCTGGTAAAACGAAAACAAAAATACATATTGAACTGAAACTGACAGACATTAAACCACTTTTTCCGATTTACATCACTTCAATGACACGTGACTCTTTCCCAAAGTTCAAAAATATCCCTACTTCCTCTCCTCTGTGTGTGTGTGTGTGCATTTAGGTGTGTGAATCCAGTACCAGCACCTTGCACTCACGCTTGGCAATTTTGTCAAGTGACAAGATGTTCCTGTCAGGAGGGAGGTACAGCGGCCGTCCAACAGGAGAGCCCACAGGAGGGGTGATGGCCCTGCGCTCCATAACACTGCCTGTCCTGTAAGACATGAACATAGACATTGATCTCTGCTGCATAAATGAGACAATCATAATTTGACAAAGAAAACATTGTGAAGTGAGGCAGTTGTAAGAGGATGTACCAGTTTACCATAGGCTATATCAGAGTTCATGCCTATGTAGACAGTTCTAATTCAGTCAACTAAGATCTTCCATTTCAGTTAGAATAATGATGTAGAACAGGTGTTTTTCGCAAATATTACTAACTTGTAAAGACCGCTAAATACATTCATGTATAGACCCATTAATACCGTGTGTGATCAAAAGTTTGGGGTCACTAAGATTTACCAAGCTGCATTTAATTGATTAGTAATATTGTGAAATATTATTGCTAATTAAAACAAGTGTTCTATTTAATTATTGTTTAAAATGTAATTTATTCCTGTGTTGGCAAAGCTGAATTTTCAGAAGTCATTACTCCAGTCTTTGGTGTCACATGATCATTCAGAAATTATTGTAATATTTGGTGCTGCAGAAATGTTTCTTATTATTATCAATGTTGAAAACAGTTGTACTGCTTAATATTTACTTTAAAAAAATCTAATTGGCCACAACCTTTTGAACAGTAGTGTATATCGTCACTGCACTAAAAAATTTTTTTTTTAAATTAAACGCATTAAATCGTAAAAAAAATTTTGGTTGGTAGTGCATCTTTGTTCACCCACTGTGTAAGTAAAATCAAACCTTTAAAATTAATTCAAATAAACATTTTTTAATTACGTACTATTAAAATGCTGTCAACAGAAAAAAAAAAAGTATCCAACAAAATAAAATAAAAAACCACACAAAAAAGGAAATTTGTTATATTATATTATTGTTAAACATATTTAATTAATATATAGTGTGTACAGTGTACTTGGTAGAGTACAACTGTAATATTGACTTTAGTTAGCTCAAGTTGAAATAGATGAGACATCTGTTTTGTTTTGTGTGTGTGTGTGTGTGTGTGTGTGTGTTGTACGCTCAACGCTATACCTTGTGAGGTGAACTTGGATGGCTCTGGTGAGAAAAGGACTGAGAGCGGCCCAGACTTAGACTGGCCTGATGTCGGTCCAGAATATCTCTAACCGCTGGACTGGACGGACTGTTCTTGCGGGACAACGGACGGGCATCAGGGGGAGGGTTGGACACGGACGCTGTGAACTGTAGCTTCAGTTTCATGTGCTGACTCAACTAAAGACAGAGAAGACAGAATAGCGGATATTGAGGTGTGTAGATCCAGTAATCCAACTCATTGGTTTTGTTGAAGGAAGTGAAATTGCTCACGTCACACACATATTATTCTTTACCTCAAAAAGACCTGCTCGGAGTATCTGGAAAGCCACACTGACGGAAAGGGTACTGCCTTTTCGACAGTAACCCAGGTTACTGAGAGGAGAATGACACACCACTGCATTCACTGCAGGATCCTCTTTCTGTCCACGACCTGAGAAGAAGAGAGAACCAAAAACGCGTACACACTGTAGGATATCAGACAATCTAAGATTTGGTCAAAACATGGTTGAGGCACGAGGAGTCCAAATTCCACAAGAGGCCCAAGACAACAGGATGTCATAAATCAGACCCTAGCCAGTCTGAAGCAAGCCTAACCAACGCTTTCACAGAACATCTTTCAACATTAAAACAAAAGAACACTTATTGACAATTCCAAGGAGATTGTCAATTTTGGGGACAAGTTATCAAGAATAATGGTCAAAAGAGATGCACAGCGTGACCATCACATGGAAACATGTGATAGTGATCACAAGCTCTTCGGATTGACTTTTCCCCCCACTTAGGAGACACAGAACACATGTCCTTATGTTCAGAAAATGGCACAGAAACTGCATTTCCATGTAAATATGCATCTAAATGACACTAAAAGGACCTGAGCAACTAATCATTTCTATGCATAACTCCATATCATGTATGTAACCTACATGTGACTTATCAGGTCTTAATCATTTATTGTGTGTATTTTTAATAACTATTGAATAGCTTAAGTGGTCATATTCATGCTTGGTATGTGTGTGTTTGAATTTTCATGCTTGAAACGTTTATTCTAATCGCTTCGTTGTCAAATGTATCATATTCTTGTTATAGAAATCATGTCCAAATGTATACTCTGCCAGAGCAGGAAAACGCGGACCATGTGAATGATGAGATAACAGTTGATTTATGAATGGGAAGGAGAAATATACAACACCCCCGAGCAAACACGACATCTAATTGGTCAAAACACCATTTGGGGTGTGTTAAACAGCCCGGTTTAAATACTCAGTACACCATCTTTTTCTCTATTCCTTCTTGCCTTTTCGAGCCTTGTTGATTTTCTTTTAAATCATGGTTCTTTAGTTTTTGAGCGTGCTCTGGCTTACACGCCAGCTCCTCCAAAACCATGAGGAGAAACGCCACCTAGTCTCGTCAAACTTTACTTCTATTTCTTTACTTTAGTTTATTTTATTTTCCGTTGAGAGTTTCGTGTTAAGTTTGCCTAACGCCGCATCTCCAAGAGTGCTGTCTAAACTTCAACTGCAGACCACCGCTCCGCGTCGCCAGCCAACGCCCAAACACTGGCTTCCCAAGACTGAACCTCCATCCAATCACGACCGGAGAGCCCCGCTTTCGCAACCAGACAATGAAAGGAACCCGCACAACGGAACGCAAGTCCCTCCAGATCCTAGCTGAACTGGTGCATTTAATATAATTTTAACCTCATTGAGGAACTCAATGCGAGGGTTAATTAAGTGATTGATGGTTGTTCAGATCTATGCAATTGCACA
Source organism: Sinocyclocheilus anophthalmus (assembly GCA_018155175.1). NCBI lineage: Eukaryota > Metazoa > Chordata > Actinopteri > Cypriniformes > Cyprinidae > Sinocyclocheilus > Sinocyclocheilus anophthalmus. The sequence goes on from JADLZN010010896.1 coordinate 53,626, forward strand.
TATTTCTGTAAACTTGGGATTTCACATTTTCATTCTCTTAAACTAATTATTTCCTCACTTTCTCTCTTTCTGCAACTTGTGTGCATGTGTTAGATTAGTTTATATGTCTTAGATTTATCCAATAAAGCCTTATTTATATTGAAAAGAGAAGTATCTCGTGTTTTGTGCTCACAAGTTAATGTCTTAAACTGCCGATCTTGTTACTGTGCTAATTAATAGTGTTTTCACTATATTTTGGATATAAATATCCATTGCAGAATTGATGTCATACGGCTCGTTCAATGAATCGCTGGCCGTCTCAGTGATCAGCCGTAAAACAGTGATTCTGTCCAAATGCCCTTACATATTAGTGGTGGAGTTCCCTTTAAAATCTTAAATGATTCCCTTTGAGCTAAATTGACCTGTTTCCCTTACAATACAGTACAAAGCAATATTTTAGTCATGATCAAGCAGTTAACACACACACACATATTAGGCACAACAAGATATGCAGGTTCTAATCTGACCCTGGTTACGTCCTAATCTTCTTAACGCCATTTCCTGCTCTCTCTGCACTTTCCTTATCAATAAAACAGCCTACAAAAAAACACAAAAACAAATAAGCACAAAAAGAAGCCAAAAACTACAATAACATTAAACATTCTATGCATAAAGACATTAAAAAAATAAAATCAAAATATGAATGCGTTTGGAAGGGCTATTGTCCATCTGCAATGTCCAATCAGTCAATTTGCAGTCTGGGTACTTTTACTCATTCGTGTTTGATGTGACAAGCCTGACATTAGCTCATCTGGCATCACATTACAAATACTCACATACACAGCTACAGCCTCAAACTCTGTGTTCTCTACATCTACAAGCATGAACCACACCCTTTATGAGCAAATAACATTTAGCAACTTTTGCCTTTGCGCTCTACTTTGCTTTTATCGGGCCTGTCTCTGATAGGGTGGCAACACTTTTTCCAATGTTTGCAATATTTTTTATCAACTTTGCAAACAACACTTTTTAATTGACTGTCAATCTCGCATTGCTAAACATCCTCTCTCTTTAACTGCTACATTTCCCCCCTTTGGTCGAACACTCTTCTTGACAATTTTTTTGAACATGATCCAAGAAGTCTCTCTCCTCCCTCTTTAAACCAATGTTGTTAGTTTACTAAAACTAAAACTCTTAAAACATTGCTTTTGTTAATTGAAAAAAAGCTTAAATAAAATGCAATATAGATATTAGAAAATAAACGTATTATAGTGGATTTGGGTGTTTGCCCTGCCATGACATTCACTGTGAGAAATACCGCAAGCGGAGTGATACAAACAGTGGAGTTCTGTTATCACTCTAATATCACACTCTTATCAGCCATTCAGATTCAAGGACCGGATAAAGTAGATAGATACTTGTATGTATTATATATATATATATACACACACACAGTGGTGTGAAAAAGTGTTAGACCCCTTCCTGATTTCTTATTTTTTTGCATGTTTGTCACACTTTAATGTTTCAGATCATCAAACAAATTTAAATATTAGTAAAAGATAACACAACATGCAGTTTTTAAATGAAGGTTTTTATTATTAAGGGAAAACAAAATCCAAAACTACATGGCCCTGTGTGAAAAAGTGTTTGCCCCCTAAATCTAATAGCTGGTTGTGCCACGCTTTGCAGCAACGACTGCAATCAAGCGTTTGTGATAACTGGCAATGAGTCTTTTACATCGCTGTGGAGGAATTTTGGCCCACTTTTCTTTGCTGAATTGTTTTAATTCAGCCACATTGGGTTTTCGAGCATGAACCGCCTTTTAAGGTCATGCCACATCATCTCAATAGGATTCAGGTCAGGACTTTGACTAGGCCACCCCAAAGTCTTCATTTTGTTTTTCTTCAGCCATTCAGAGGTGGCCTTGCTGGTGTTTTGGATCATTGTCCTGCTGCATAACCCAAGTTCGTTTCAGCTTGAGGTCACGAACAGATGGTTGGACATTCTCCTTCAGGATTTTTTTGGTAAACACCAGAATTCATGGTTCCATTTATCACAGCAAGTCTTCCAGGTCCTGATGCAACAAAACAGCCCCAGACCATCACACTACCACCACCATATTTTACTGTTGGTATGATGTTCTTTTTCTGAAATGCAGTGTTACTTTTATGCCAGACGTAATGGGATACACACCTTCCAAAAAGTTCAACTTTTGTCTCGTCAGTGCACAGAGTATTTTCCCAAAAGTCTTGTGGATCATCAAGATGTTTTCTGGCAAACTGAGACGAGCCTTTATGTTATTTTTTGCTCAGCAGCGGTTTTCGTCTCGGAAACTCTGCCATGCAGACCATTTTTGCCCAGTCTCTTTCTTATGGTGGAGTCATTAACACTGACCTTAACTGAGGCAAGTGGGCCTGCAGTTCTTTGGATGTTGTTGTTGTGGGGTCTTTTGTGACCTCTTGGGTGAGTTGTCGCTGTGCTCTTGGGGTAATTTTGTTCGGCCGGACACTCCTGGGAAGGTTCTACACTGTTCCATGTTTTTGCCGTTTGTGAATAATGTCTCTCACTGTGGTTCGCTGGAGTCCCCAAGCTTTAGAAATGGCTTTATAACCTTTTCCAGACTGATAGATTACTTTCTTTCTCATTTGTTTCTGTATTTCTTTGGATCTCGGCATGATGTCTAGCTTGAGGATCTTTTGGTCTACTTCACTTTGTCAGGCAGGTCCTATTTAAGAGATTTCTTGATTGCGAACAGGTGTGGCAGTAATCAGGCCTGGGTGTGGCTAGAGAAATTGAACTCGGGTGTGATAAACCACTGTTTTAATAATAAAAACCTTCATTTAAAAAACTGCATGTTGTGTTTACTTGTGTTATCTTTGACTAATATTAAATTTGCTTGATGATCTGAAACATTAAATTGTGACAAACATGCAAAAAAACAAGGAATCAGGAAGGGGGGCCAACACCTTTTCACACCACTGTATATTATCAAGTTTATATATATTAGTTTTATATATAATGAGTATAATATATAGAATATATATATATATTATATAGTAGATAATATATAACTAATAAAAAGTCAAAAAAATTTGTTTATATAGATATATATCTAATGAAACAAAAATATGAATAAATGCCAAAGTAGTATATAAATAATACTAAAATAACACTGCTTCAAACATGTTCTAGACTCAATCATATACCCACCACCAGGAGCGTTTCTAGCCTTTCATCAGTACTGAACCCTCATCAAAAAAGTGCTCCCCATATTTTAACAGTCTTTTTTAATACTCTTTTTTAGAATTGTTATGGATGTATAGATATAAATTGTCTTTACCTGCAGTACAAAATCTTTCACGAGCTGCCTGCCCAATAAACTGCTTCACAGCTGACAAACTGATTTTCTTTCCTACAATAGATCGCAGGTAATAATCTACCTCTTTCAGTGTCTCCTTTTTGTTTTCTGACTTACAAAATATCCCATTACACTGTAAGAAACAGCTGCAAATGGTCCAGTGCTTGAATGTACTGTCCATATGAATCAAACTGAATCATAAACCATTTCAGACCTTTTGGCAAACCTGTTTGACCGATTAGATCAAAGTTAAAGAGTAACTAATTCACGATCTGGCATCACTAATTCTAATGCTAAACAGCTGATACTCAATATGATTTCTGAAATATTGTCTAAGCAAATGATTCTCGGGTGTCACATGTTAATATATTAAAGCAGTCACACTAATCAGTTCAATCACCATGCAGCTCCATGCAGCCATATGTTCTTAAACTTAAGCCAATTGTTTTTACAATTTTACCCTTCCTCACCTTCAGGCGTCCAGACTAGACGGACTGCCAGAAAGTCCTGCAAGTTGTTGAGGAGGGTATATCGCACCCGGAAATGTTCGTGAGCCTTGACCGCACTGGGGCAGCTAGCTGTCATAATGAAGCGCGGTCGGTCCAGTCTCACACTAGGGAGACTATAGTGAGTGTAGATAGAGTTGGTGAAGGGCAATTTAGAAGTGGACCACTGCAAGACTGCAACTAATGGCACCTCTAGGCCCTGCAGCAAAAAGAAACATGACATTTCATTAATACTATTTATTTAATCTATACATTTATATCATCAAAGTTTTAAATTATTGCAAAGAAGATAAATGGCTGTGGGATACATATTTGTAGCCTGTTATCACTCAAAATATCCTGATGGCCCACCTCAGTTGAATCATCTTGTGGCTGGTTATTGAGCTGCAGCTGGAAGAGAAAGTTCTGCTCCTCTAGAGCACTGAGCATGCTGGGAAGGTGACTGGACTCGCTGTCCATTCTATAAAATGATGCCATGGCAACTTCTCCTGACTGATGACTGAAGCAGATAAACAATGAGATAAACATTAACACAAACTCTCTCAGATGCATCTGGCTGATTCTATAATTGCAGGAACATTTGGTGTCCAAAGTCTTTTTTTTCCCTCTTTTTTTCAAATACTTATATATTTAATTATTTTAATAATTTGTTACTCATTGTCATGGATCACAGGATTTTACAGGCCATAACAATATAATATTTGACGTAAAAAGTGTCTTATATGGCTAAAAATCATGATTTCTTGTTGTCCGAATTAGTGTCAATTCTGTCACCAAGGTAGAGTGACAGTGTTGACATTATGTAACGGAATGGACAATCATACACAGAGAAACACACACACACGACTGTCAATTCTGTTACATACTGTCATCATGATTAAATCCATGACACTTTTTTACCAAATAAATAAAAATAATATATACAGTGTGTATGGAAAGTATTCAGACCCCCTTAATTTTCACTCTTTGTTATATTGCAGACATTTGCTAAAATCATTTAAGTAAATTTTTTTTTTTTCCTCATTAATGTACAAACAGAACCCCATATTGACAGAAAAACACAGAATTGTTGACATGTTTGCAGATTTATTAAAAAAGAAAAACTGAAATTCACATGGTCCTCAGTATTCAGACCCTTTGCTTGACACTCAACTATATTTAACCAGGTGCTGTCCATTTCTTCGTGATAATACCTTGAGATTGTTCTATCACCGTCATTTGAATCCGCTGTGTTTGATTATACTGATTGTGAGTTGATTAGGAAAGCCACCACCTTTCTTATAAGACCTTACAGCTCACAGTGCATGTCAGGGCAAATGAGAATCATGAGGTCAAAGGAACTGCCTGAAGAGCTGAGAGACCGAATTGTGGCAAGGGACAGGTCTGGCCAAGGTTGCAAAAAAAATTCTGCTGCACTTAAGGTTCCTAAGAGCACAGTGGCCTCCATAATCCTTAAATGGAAGACGTTTGGGACGACCAGAACCCTTCCTAGAGCTGGCCGTCCGGCCAAACTGAGCTATCGGGGGAGAAGAGCCTTGGTGAGAGAGGTAAAGAAGAACCCAAAGATCACTGTGGCTGAGCTCCAGAGATGCAGTCGGGAGATGGGAGAAAGTTGTAGAAAGTCAACCATCACTGCAGCCCTCCACTAGTTGGGGCTTTATGGCAGAGTGGCCGACGGAAGCCTCTCCTCAGTGCAAGACACATGAAGCCGCATGGAGGACTCCTAGATGGTGAGAAATAAGATTCTCTGGGCTGATGAGACCAAGATATAACTTTTTAGCCTTAATTCTAAGCGGTATGTGTGGAGAAAACCAGGCACTGCTCATCACCTGTCCAATACAGTCCCAACAGTGAAGTATGGTGGTGGCAGCATCATGCTGTGGGGGTGTTTTTCAGCTGCAGGGACAGGACGACTGGTTGCAATCGAGGGAAAGATGAATGCGGCCAAGTACAGGGATATCCTGGACGAAAACCTTCTCCATAGTGCTCAGGACCTCAGACTGGGCCGAAGGTTTACCTTCCAACAAGACAATGACCTAAGCACACAGCTAAAATAACGAAGCAGTGGCTTCACAACAACTCTGTGACTGTTCTTGAATGCCCAGCCAGAGCCCTGACTTAAACCCAATTGAGCATCTCTGGAGAGACCTAAAAATGGCTGTCCTTCAACGTTTACCATCCAACCTGACAGAACTGGAGAGGATCTGCAAGGAGGAATGGCAGAGGATCCCCAAATCCAGGTGTGAAAAACTTGTTGCATCTTTCCCAAAAAGACTCATGGCTGTATTAGATCAAAAGGGTGCTTCTACTAAATACTGAGCAAAGGGTCTGAATTTTTTTTATTTCAGTTTTTCTTTTTTAATAATCTGCAAAAATGTCAACAATTCTTTGTTTTTCTGTCAATATGGGGTGCTGTGTGTACATTAATGAGGGAAAAAAAATGAACTTAAATGATTTTAGCAAATGGCTGCAATATAACAAAGAGTGAAAAATGTAAGGGGGTCTGAATACTTTCCGTACCTAACACTGCATATTTTTATTATTTTGTATTATTTATTTATTTATTTTGTTTGTTATGGCCTTCAACATCTTGTGATCCATGACAATGAGTAACAAATTATTAAAATAATTAAAAATATAACCATTTGGACAAAAGCAGAAAACTAAATGATGACTTTGGACACTAAATGTTAAAGCAAACTGGCAAGGGTAAAATGCATGAAACATTCAAAAGCAAAAACTGTAATTTAATATTAAAGTATGGCATATTAAAAAACATAAAAACATGGGCAAAAATCCTTGTGCATGATTGTATCCCTGTGAACCATCAAGAATAACAATTACATTAGTATATCCTCAAGGAAATAGCAGTGCTATTTCATAAATATATGCACACACTGTGTGTATATATATTATACATATATATATTCCAGGAAAAGAAGATGAAACACAATTCAGTATGCATTGATTTAAATAAAGAATTTAATTATTATGTTGATATCATCATGATCAGTTACTTTTTAAATGTTAAACATTCTATAACCTTTCAAATTAAAATTTAACATTTCCTAAAATTATGATGTTTACAAATTAATAAATTGTCAATAAGTAAACCAATCCATCTTGTGTTATCTACAAAACAATTTTTAAACATTGAAGTGTTTCAGGCTGAATAAATAGCAGAAGTTTATTAATCAGAGACAGGAATTTATATCAAACCATAATCAGAACGTTTGAGGATATACTGTAATCACACTCACAGGTGTGCGCGATCACACGCAATGTTTTCTCTTACCAAACATTGTCCACCAGCAGCACCGAGCCATCTGGCATCATTGGTAAGTATGAAGCATTGAAGTTGGGAAGGATCTTGATGTCACGCACACACACTTCCTCTTGAGAACTTGCATTTAATACTGAAACAATCAGATGTTCAAACATACATAAACAGGACGTCTATCACACAAAGATACAGGAAACCACAAAAATAGAAGAGATGCACTACAGCACTACAGAACTACTGCCTATTTCTAGCACAAATCATGACTACTGATGTGCTTACACTATAGCAGTGGAGACAAAAATCTATGTTTGGGACTTTTCTAACCATGAAGCAGCTGAATGAAACTGAACCACGTACAAGTCCTCTGTTTTCTCATAAATGCATTAAAATGTTTTGAACATAGTTGACAGATTTAAATAAAGGACATCATAATAAAGTCATACAAACATATCCAAGCATTCTCCCTTGAACACTGGGTGGATAAATATGGGAATAATTACTTCTATAATGAGGTATACATGTCTTTCTTCCCTCCCTTACATTAGGACCACCAAGGACCTATTATATCATAATCAGAAGACAAACAGACACTCGTAGTTATGAAAAATTCACAAGAGAGGCTTCTATTTTGAAACTGAGATTTTAGGACAATGAGAATCACAGTTACATTGATAATTAAAACACCTGCATGTCATGATAAACATAGATACACCTTTCAAAAGTTTGGGGTTGGTAATATAAGTTTTTAAAGAAGTCTCTTATGCTCACCAATGCTACATTTATTTGATCAAAAATGCGGTAAACATACTCATATTGTGAGGCCCCCTCCCCCCCTTATTGATTCTTTGATCAATAGAAAGTTTTAAAGAGCAGCATTTATTTAAAATTGAAATATTCTGTAACATTATGAATGTCTTTACTATCACTTTTGATCAATTAATGCATCCTTGTTGAATAAAAGTATTATTTCTTTAAAACAAAAAACCTTAATGACCCCAACCTTTTCAACAGTAGTGTATATACTATATATCATTTGTGCTTATAAAATGTTAAGAAGAGCTAGAAATAGGGCTGACATTACCTTTAAGGACAGTCAAGTGTCTCCCTGAGACTGTCATTTGTTGACACTTTACAGTCGGAGGGGGCAGGACATTAAGTGTGGTGCTGACTGTTAGCAAGCAAGAGAAATGAGACCAATTTAAAACAATTTCCTAAACAGCATATGTATAAAAAAAGCGAAAAAGGCAGATTCCTGAGGTCCTAAATCAATAATGACATCATGCAGTATTGTGATGAAGGATGCAAGAGCTCACCCTGCGCTTTGAAGGTGTTTAGATCCTGGCGGAATGTTTGGCAGGGGCTCTTTTGTTGGAGGATGCTGAGGTAGCCATGCTCTTGGATCTCAGCTTTCTCCTCTTCTTGCTTCCACACAGTTACAATTATCTGCATTGAGGTAACACACATACATCCACATATATCAGAGGTGCAATCAGAAACACATGCAACATGACATACCATGAGCACTGGTGTTTGATTGAATTGACATTTCTTGCACACACACTCACACTTTACATTAGAATCTTGCACAAGCATCCACAACTAATCAGCAATACTGCTGATAAGAACTTCCTGTTCTATTTATACCAATACCGCAAAAATACCCAACCATATGCATGAATGCAAGAACACACACACACACACACTAGTCATACCTTCACTTTGAGAGTGTTGACAGGAAGCTTATCCAGGGACACTGTCAGGGGGAAGATGACCTCATCGCTTAAAACAACTGGCTCATCCACAGGAGACTGAATAAAACAACAAAGTAAAATACTTGGAGGTGAGACATGGGACAAGTTAAGTTTTTCTCAGCACTGTACTCACAACTCACACTCACAACTGTGTGCTGGAACATCAGAACTCTATTGCATGCAAACATTTAATTCATGCCAATGCCACCAAAACACATGCAATTTGCTTAAATCAATAAGAAATTCAAATCTGATATGAATAAGAAACTAACTATTCAGACATCTGAATTTATTGCTTTGAGAATTGAGCCAATGCGATTGAGAAAAACTGTAATGTGCATTTAGGAAAACAGTATATACTAGGCTCACTTTATTTCCACATTCGCATAATTACCAATATTTTTGTGGGCAAAAGTTTACAGCATTTATTTCTCCAAAATAAAAACTTGGGATTTGAAATGTTTAAAGTTCAAGGGTTTCAACATTTGAAATTGAAGAATTTAAGGCATAAATATTAGCACTGTACCTTTTAGTTAAAAAATAATTCATTTTTATTTTACAGTGCAATTGTAATTTGTAATATGTTTCTGCCTTCAATTTCGTAATTAGAGTTAATACATATTAATAATAATAATCTATCACTATCACAACTAAAAAGATTTTAAAGTTCAGATACAAAAGCAAAACACTTACTAAAAAAGATTTTCTGTTGCTTTACAGCAGAATTCGAATTTGTCTCATTTGAAGTAGTTTGCATCATTGATTCTGCTTTTTGCTGTGTTAGTTGCATGTCATATGACTCGCATCAGAGACTTATGTGATGTGGCCATTAAATTATTGAAATATTTAATTCAAATCACAGGGGGTACTTCAAGCAAATATATTACATCTAAGGAGTCCAGCTGACAAAAAGGTTTAAGAATGCCTGGTGTAGAGTATCTGCTTGTTCTTGTACCTCAGAGACAATATCAAAGTCATACAACCTTGGCCTGCAGTTTGAGTATCATAGCTCTGTAATGTCTGACTTCTGAAACTGGATTGGTGCATTTAAAAACATTTGCACTACTGGGTGTGTGACTAGCAAGAAAGCAGTGCAAATAGCAGACTAAGCTCTCATTTCACAAGGTGGGTTGTACCTCTGTTTGAAAAATGAATTGCCTTGCTTTGCTTCTTATGAGAATTTTCAATAGAAAAAAAAACCACAGAAGCACTGCACCTTGGCGGACTGTCAAACGTTTGTTAGATGTGAAAAATGTGTCCTAAATTCTTGATTTAAAATGACTTGACTTCATTACAATGATCATACTTCATTCTCCAGATGTCATTTACAATCTGCAGGTGTTATTAATATCTTAAATAGCTTCTGTATGCTGGGCTGGGGTATACAGACATTTGAGAGGCTAAGGGGCGCAAACAGGTCCAACTTCTGAGAAAAACACTGAAATGGAGTCCCTGAAAATACTCAGGTCAAATGACTTAGGATAAAACCTCTCTTGGTATCAAAATCGTTTTAAACTAAAAATGACAGAATGCTATGAGAAGACCTCAAGGTAAATGTTTCTATTTTTTTTAAATGTAACTTTCATGGTCGAGATCAATTATAAAATTATAAAATTACAAAATCAAAAATCCAAATTTTAAACTTCAGAAGAAAAGAGCAACAATCGGACGCTGTTGTCCAAAATGTCACTGATTTAGAAATAAATAAAGTCAAGCCTATGTTTGTGGAATGAGTGTTGCACTTTTCTTCTAAAGTCTGAAATTATATAGGAATTGTATGAATTTAATCTTTATGAAAAGTTTAAAGTTTTACATTTACTCAGCTCTTATTTGTTTCAGAAGTGGTTTGGGGTCTTTACTTTAGCTTATCGGTGCGAATTCTTGAAGCTTGTTGACTAACATTGGATTGCTTCACACTGAAGCTGATTGTTATCTTCTGTCTTGTTCTTTTGTGTGTGTTTTTCTCCATCTAATACTACATATATCAATATATAGGACATCATAGAACGCCTCTTGTGAAATAAAATAGCTTTTTTCCTAGAAGATATTTGGAGTCTTCATCTTGTGTGACTTTATATCCTATTATTTCATGATATTTCTCAAAAGTGCTGTTCATTTCTTTTGGTATAACATCTTTTTTTAGTTAGCAAAACATTACTGAGTGCACCTGCAGGGGTTCAAGTCAGGACTGTTATAGAAATATACTACTTGAAAGACACATGGTAGCATTCTGGCCAGAATACTAAAAAGAGGAAGCCCTTTGCAGTACTATGACTATCCTCAATTGTAAATTGTAAAGGACCGTGTTCTGTATAGTTGCCAGCCATAAGAAAAGGCAAACACATCTCTCAAACAGTACAACAGGAAATATCAACACTTCCGTGTTGTTATAGATAATCAAATATATTTGTATGCATAACAATGAACTTTAACTGTACAATAAACAGCTATTCTCCAAAAGACTGAAGTGTTTGTTTAAGCACCTGTACAGGAGCCTTGCGGAATTCCCTCACGCCGTTGCCGGGGTTGTTGTGAATGAGGAGCGGCTTGCATTCCCTGAAGCCCCGGTACCTCGGGCCCCCTCTACCTGCGCAGCCCACCTCCGCAGCATCATCCTCGTCCGTATCCTCCACACACTCGTCCCCGCTGCTGTGGTAGTCGTGATACAGAGGCTGTGTCCGCTGCCGGTTGTCACCAGGGCTAACGCTGGCCACGGCGCAGAGAGAGCCGGCCAGCTCCCTCCAAGAGCGACTGCTGTGATGCTCCGAGACGCTGCCATCAGCTGCCGCAGTGCCGGTCGACCCGGACACCGACGCGACGTTCTGAGAGCGCAAAACCAGGAGAAAGCGCACGGTTTCCCCGAGATAAAGGTGACTGCGACGCGGAAGCGTGCGGTATTTGGCCGGGTCCGACAGGTCTGAGATGGGGACGGCCGGAAAATACATAAAGTACTCGCATTGCGATTCCATCATTAACACCATGACCATCACAGCGCACTGCAAGCAGACAGCGAAGGTATCCGGTTAGACTGAGCAGCCTGCAAATAACACTCCCATTCAAAAAAGAATATCTAAATTAAACAAGCCCGTTTTACCTTTCACCTCGCTTAATATCACGGTTTCCCAGATTGAACAAAAATTACATTCATCCTGTTTTGTCCCATTTCGGTTGGATGCCAGTTGACGTATACAATACATTCAAGTGCGCTGTATGACAGGCACGCTTATCGAGTTAAGACGGAGTAACGTTAGAGCGGCATTACAGCTAGGCATGAATAGTCGCTTGTCGATAAAGGTAAACAATGGTCTAGCTGTGAAAGCTGCTACAGGTTTGTTTAATTCTGCGATTAATTATAATAACTGTTATATTTCACTACTTTGTTTGTAATGATGTTCATTTGAAATGTATTATATTATTATTTCCAACAAAATAACGTAATTATATTTTGCCATTTATGCATGGGGAAAAGTTCAGTGTTTTGGAGCTGCTCTGTGTCTAATGTCTACATTTAAATGTAAAAACAACTAGCGAATCAACTCCCATTAGATACTGTTTGAGCTAATGACGATAGTAACATGGTAAATATGGTTAAACCTGTGTTCTTGTTGAGAAAATTAAGCTTTAGATTTGGAGACTTTAAAAATCAAAAATTCACTCTTTATTATGCGTGTTGCCCCTTCCTTTGTTCCTTTATAAGTCAGTAAATGCTTCAACATAAATGTATTTTAGCTTATTTCATTAAAGGCAACTCATATTAAATTTACTGACTTCAATGTTTGCGTACTGAACTTTGAATCGTGTCATTCAAAACTGAATTAGGTTGTATCTGGGTCATTCCGTGTCAAATCAAACAAATTTCGGGAATTTCCATGCCTCAAATTTTGGATTTTGTTAATATTTTTTCTGTAGAAAGACAAACATAAATAGAGATGAAAGCCAAAATATTAAATGTCACAGATTTAGATTTACTGAGTAATCCACTATTTTGAAGGGGGGGGGGTCAAAATGACAAGTTTCACCTGAGATTTGGAGCCAAATTTGAGGGGTGTAAAAATGACTTTAGAAAACAGGCAGCATCATTATTTTATTTTTACACAGAGATTGGCAGGTCTATTAGTACAATATGTTGACTTTAGCAATCTTTGTTTCATTATATTCTAATGGCGACAGTTCAAAAATGGCAAAAAGCACTTCTTGTGTTTTTTGCCTCAAGTTTATATGTCTGTTACTCAAGAAGTATTCAAAAAATATCTTAATATCCTTTTAGATTCTGGTTCTTAACAAACTTTCCTTTTGGTATCTTCATTTTAAAGGCCTTCAATAGTTCATTCCCAGAGATATGGATATCTTAATGCGGCTCCATGAGTAAACTGTACACATTTTCAGTGGTCAAAAACCAAATGTGGGTCATTTTGCATACAGCTGATACTTTTTTTCTTTCAAAGAGTTTATATCTCATCCAGAATATTAAGATATTTTCGTGGTTACAGGCATGCAAACACAAGAAGTTGCTTTTTGCAATGTGTTAACGGTAACCGTGAGTTATAATGAAGCAAAGATTGCTAAAGTCAACAGATTTTACTAATACCACTACCAATCTCTGTGTAAAAAGAAACTTGTCATTTTGACCCACCCGCTACAAAATAGTGGATTACTAAGTAAATATACATCTGTGACATTTAATATTTTGGCTTTCATCACTATATATGTTTGTCTTTCTACAGAAAAAAATATTAACAAAATCTAAAATTTGAGCCGGGGACCTCTGGTTGAGTTGACACGGAATGACCCATCTGAGAGTATTACATGTGGCCACATGTGCTAACTGTGTTCCTATTTGCAGGCTATACATAAAGGTCACAGGTGTATTTTGAGAAGAGCCCATTAAAAGATATATGCAAACCTACAGTTCCAGCTCCTATTTCCATTGTATTTAACTTTGTATATCAAATAAGCATCCTGTAGCAATGATCTTATCTCATTCAGTGCAGAGATCCTGTGGTGCATGATAAGGACACCAATGCTAGCTATTAGAAAACATCAGAAACACATTCGTCACATGTAAATTTTTGTTTTATTTTACTACATACAAGTAAACCAAATCAAGTTAATCACGCAAATATCTACAGAGGTTTCCCCATATATTCAAGTAACAAAGAAAAATAATAAATATGGTAAACAGGTTTGAAAAATCTCAGTCAAAGAGAAGACTGAACAGAAATATCATTTGAATCGCATTACAGTCTCAAAAGTGCAGAAGAGTATAAATGTGAATGAGTTTACTTATCCTGCTCAAATAAAACTAACTGATAATAACTTATAGATTGTGTTGTAAGAGAAGTGTTGCATTTTTCTCATTTGGAGAGCACATTTTATATTAAACTCCAGCCCATTACTTTTTCTTCCCTTATGAGATGATAGTTGACAGACCATAGGCTGAATTTGCCTCTTTGCACTCCTTCTGAATCAATTTTCTGGTCAATGAATGTAATGAAAAACTGCCAATTTTTGATATATCAAGTTTCCAAGCACAGAAACATCAGTACCTCTTTGGTTTATTTTTAAATTGCAGTACCACAGTTAATCTACCTAAAGAGTCAAGGAGACACTGAACTCACTGATTTGTATGACACGCAGGTATTACAGCACAATATTGCCAGACTGATTACAGTTTTCTCTAAAACGAGGCGAGCGAATGTAAAAGTTATACATCTCAGGCTTAACAGGAAATCAATGCTTAAATTAGTCACACTTAATGTAGTGTGAATTTCTGCAAACATGATTCACAATAATAGCATTATTCTTTTCTTTTTAATGGAAGAAACATTCAATTTGCCAACAACAAAGTTTCTAAAGAGAAATAGGTATGATCAAAATGTATCACCGTCTTTCAAATTGAGTCTTTTTTGTGAAATATAATCAGTTAAATGCATATTCTATTATTCACTGAAAAAAAATCATAGTTGTTTTTTTAAAATCTGAGTTTAAATCATTTAATTGTTTTTTGAATCTAGCATCAATAACTACCTAATGTGAGCTGCAATCACGGAAGCTACTGTGAATGGAAAGTCAAAAATAAAGACTGCTAATTAACTGGCAATAGTACAGTCCAAACTAGGATGGAATGGGGTATTAAAATGCAAGTTATGCAGTTGTTAATCAATTATACAAGGAAATGATTGCTAACTATAGCCATGCATATAAATCCTAACTATACAATAAATGATGCACATAAATAGGCACACAACAGTGACCATACTAGTGTTTTCTTCATTTCAATATCGTCTGCCTTAGAACAGAGGAAATAAATCATTGGTAATGTTAGATGTCGTCTTACTCTGTGCATTGAAATCTGCATACAAAAGCTGGCTGTTCATACATGGGGCAATTTGCACAGTGCATTCCAGTCAAATTTCTACACTACATTTTCTCAGCACTCGCAATAGGAGAAAAAACAGTTTGTAGTAGTTTGAGAGTATAAATGCAGTAGATACACAGAGAACTTTATACAAAAGCATAATAAATACAGCAAACTTTGATATTAAAGCACTGCTTCACAAAGGTACGAATTGTAAGGCAAAATAACCATTGAGTTTTGGAATTTCAGGTTGAGTTCTGGGGCCGGATTCACGAAAATCTTCTTAAGAAATAAGTTAGTTCGTAAGAATGTTCTTAAGTGCAATTCTTGAAAAATTCTCAAATATATTCTTAAGAACATCTTAATTTTTTTCTTAAGAAGAAAATAACAGTCGTTATCGGAGTGAATACATGACGCACTGATAAACTCACGCTTTATTGTCTTTTTGCGCTTCCTGCAGATTACCCTAATAATCTTAATAAGCAAAGCACATTATTTTCGTCGCAAGTTTGACTGGCACTCAGCTTCACGTTTTTAATGCGGCGTGTTTTTGAACAGTTACTTTTAAAATAGCCTGTCTCAGGCTGCAGCGATATGTTTCATTCATTTTTGTGCTGTGTTTTTGCGCTCATCTGAGTGAATGCTTATGGTATGGGTGTCCTCAGCAAACGCGTCCTGCGCATTCATGTGCGCTGAATACTGCCAAAGATTATGTCGTATTTATAAGCTAAAATTAAAAGCGTTCAATTAAAGCTCCCTATTCTGACTCATTTTAGAGGTGCTAACAGTTTTGAAGATGAAGCAAAAGTAGCGTCAAAATAGGCTAATCATGACCGATAATGTTCATTATCAGTCATCGCTGTGCACTTTAGAAAAACTCGGGCACATCCCTATTAATAGTCTATGTATTAAATGTAGCTAGTGTTGTTGTAATGTTTAAATATAACAATTAATTTGAAATAACCCAATACGTTCATTAAATAATTCTTACTGTTTGGGATTTAAGACAAGTCTGGGGCTGTCCTAAATTTAAGAAGTTATTTACGATGATTTTTAAGAAGATTCTTTTCAAGAATTTGAATTCTTCTCAAGTTTTGTCTTAAGAACAATCTTAAGAAAAAAGATAAGAATATTCTTAAGATTAATTTTTGGGAATACAAAATATTCTTAACTTTTTTCTTAAGTTAAAAAAATAAGAAGAAAATGGCAGTTAAGAATAAATTTCTTCTTAAGAATGTTTCATGAATCCGGCCCCTGATCTTTAAAATGTCTATGACAGGCATCAGAAATTACAGCATTTGCCATGCCAATGAACGTTCACCATCTACGGATTTTTTTAAATATTTTTTTTAGATTTGATGTTTATTCAAAACATCAAAATAAAAAGCTAAAATATCAACCTCTAGCAAATATCAATAGGTAAACAAACTGTTACAGGAAGCGCAATGGCCAATCACTTGAGGTTGTTAAATACAAATCTACAGCCCATTTTGCCCTTTATGAATGGTCAAATTATTTCACAGTGTTAAAAACTGGAGATGTTGTTCTCACAGAACCATGGGAGCCGTATTAGCTTATACTGTGTCACTGAAAAATGTGTGTGGCATAGAAATCAAAAGATTGCAACGTATCCCTTCTAAAAAAAAAAAAAAAAAAACACTGTCAAGATTCATGTTGAACAATTACCCATATACTGTAAATGGATATAAAATTAAATTCCAGCAACTCTGAAAAGTGCCAGTTTGAATCTCGTGATCCAGACAATGAAGCGATTGTGATTGCACTTTTGTGGAATTTCATCGTGCAGCAAATAAATATCCATTGTGTCTTAGTACTATAATCAAATTCAAATTAATTTCCAATATCAAATTGTTATTTCATTGGATGCTCAAGCATACCTTTTCGGTAGTGATACTGGATGTACACCAACACTACCATTTAGAAGTTTGGGGTTGGTAATACTTTTTTAACGTCTTCGAAAGAAGTGTCTTATGTTCACAAAGGATTCATTTATTTGATCAAAAATACAGTTTTCTATTGTAATATATTTTAAAATGTAATTCATTCCTGCAATGGCAAAGCTGAGTTTTCAGTAGCCATTACTCCAGTCTTAAATTTCACATGAACATTATTTCAAGATTCTTGTAGTTCAAAAGAACAAAATGTATTTGTTTTTTTTTCATAATGAATGTCTTTACTGTTACTTATGATCAATTTAATGCATCCCTGCTGAATGAAAGTATTAAGTTCTTTCAAAAATAATTGTATTGACCCCAAACTTTTGAACACTAACGTACCAAAGATACTTTATCTATTTGAAAGTGGGGTTTTAGTAGTATGTTTGAAACACTGCAACCACTTACATGACATGTGCACTGCTACGTTTTTTGTACCATACCATAGCTCATCATGGACAAGGAAGCAGCGTTTTCTCACTTCTTCCCAATATCAAACTCACCGACAGCGAGTTTATGCATTTAGCCACCATCTGGCATGTTTGTACCATTATATCAATCCAGCCACTGTAATCTACTCACAAACCACTTCTTCACTTCAAATTTTGTGTTCTATAAAATAGAGTGTAGAAGGGCAAGATGGAAGAAGGAAGAGTCAATGACAAAGTGGTGTGTTGTATGTCTTGGATATCCCTTCTCGTCTAGTAGTGCAGCACAGAGGCCTGTGGAGCCAAAATGGGTCAGAACTACTGACCTTGAGGCAAAAAGGTGCAACTAGCTCACTATCTAAGTCTTACTTTTGAATCAACCTGCTCTAATGTTTGATTCCGAAACAGAATGGTCCCATCCCAGTCCTTCTCCATCAACCTCTTTCCCCCATGGTCTTCAGTCCTGAGTATTGAGGACTCTCTCTTTACTGGAAGCCCTCCAGCGGCTGGGGGTTGCTGGGCTCGAGGGAACTGCCGAAGATCCAGCAAGTCTTTGTACTGTATCTCAGGCCTGATCATGCGTAGGCAAGCTTCCCACGTGGCATTGTCTAGTCCCGACTGCAACTCGTAACCCAAGATCTTCACTAATCCACTCTGGAAAGGGCGGATGGTCTTGTCCCGGATGCGACTGGCCTCTATGGGGCGGCCCCCATCACGCAAGCAGATGCGAGTGAGAACCTCCCGTTTGGTCCTCAGCAAGGCCACCTCAGACTCCATCCGACTGCGACCGAAGCGCTCTACTTCCTGCCAGAAAGTGTGATTAAAAGCTTGGTAAAGGTGCCAGTCTAGTGCATTCCATTCACGTAATTTCGATCTTTGCTTGTCTGTTAATGCCAAAGGAGCTGGAGCTGCAGCCTTGGCCATCCATCCTGATCTTCCACTGGTCATTTGCTGCCTGGCGTTCAGGCTAAAAGAAACCACAGCATCTAGCGGCCAGCACAGAGCATGGCGGAGCAGCACCATAGATTGGTCGAAATACTCTGATATAAGGATGAGCTTGAAGTTCCGACGCACTGCTGCCATACCGCGCTTGACCAGCGCAAGGCTGAAGTTGGAGGTATGATCCAGACCAAAATCAAACCACATCAGGTTGTGGGCATAGTGGTTGTTTCGGAGTCTGGCGTCATAGTATTTATAGGGGTTGTCTGCAAATTCACCCAGTCCTTTGGTACGCCTGAAGGCAGGGGCAACATTTTTATAATAGGCATAGGAGGATTCAGCTAGCGCCACAGGGTCTCGGAGGATGGAGAAATAGAAGGTGTCAGCTGGCATGACCTTCTCAACCTGCAACAAAAGTAAAAAGAGAATCACATTACGAAAAGGAACATCTTTAATCATGTAACTGAAATCAAATACTGAATATAAAATGTTCATAGGAGATTTCTATAGTTTTTCTGCTTAGGTTTCCATTTAGATTCTGGACTAGAAGAAAATAAAGATGTAAAAGTAGTTTGTTTTAGTTAGTTAGTTAGTCAAGGTTGTTTGAAAAAAAAAACATACAACTGACAAATCAGATAATGTCAAAAATAGCTGCAAGCGTCAATCACAAGTATTTGACTATAAAATTATTTGCATGATTATTTGCAATTTATTATTAGTAGTGCTGTCAAACGATTAATCGCATCCAAAATAAAAGTTTTTGTTTACATAATATGTGCGTGTACTGTGTATTACTTATTATGTATATATAAATACACACACATATCAGTATATATTTTTAAAATATTTACATGCATTTACATGTATATATTTTTATAATTTATATTATATATAAATATTAATATTTTATATATAAACAAAACATATGTTTCTCAAATATAAACATGCATGTGTGTGTATTTATATATACATAATAAATATACACAGTACACACATATATTATGTAAACAAAAACTTTTATTTTGGATGCGATTAATCACAATTAATCATTTGACAGCACTAATTATTAGTGAAAACATAAATGTACATATTATAGCGCCACCTAGTTGTGCCAGAAACACAATATTAACACTAAAGAAGTAAATTAATTTTATTATTTGATCCCTAAATAATTTTTCAAATCTGAATAACCAGAGTGTGATTTTCAACACATCTGTCTAAGGAAATGCCAGCTAAAGTAGGCTGTACCTCTGGTTTGTTGAACCGCATATGATTTCCCATGATGTCAAATTCTGCCACGTGAGGGCCTCTGTATCCTTTCACCCTCTGGGCGATAAAGGGCAATGGGTAGCCAAACTGATAACCCACGGGCAGGGCAAATTTAAGGCCCCGCTCTTCTCCAAAGCGATAGAGCAAATTGAGAACGGTGCTGCTTGCTGTCTTGTGAGTCTTCAGGAACATGATGTGGATGTGGGGCTGACAAGACCCCAGAGACTCCCCTTGGGAATTCTCAGAGGGAAGAGAGTAGAGGGAGTGAGGTCTCTCTGGCTGCATCCAGCTAATGTAGAGAAAGAACAAATTATGACATAAAAATGATAATGACAACAAAAGAATACCGTAACAATACAAATAGTACTCTAGACTGGTTTAATCCTATTTCTTAAAGGGATAGTTTACCCAAAAAATTCTGTCATCATTTATTTAAACCTCTTGTCATTTCAAACCAGTATGACAAACTGTGTTCCACAGAAAAAATTTCAGGTTTAGAACGACATGAAAATGAGTAAATTATGACATTTTTTACATTAAGTGAGAACTGAATTTCCTTCTCAGAAAAACTAGCCAGATGGTTTTACAGCGGGTTACTAAAGCATTATCAGTATTTGCTGAAAATAATCCAGAAACATTTAAGCAACATTATTTCTTAACGCTGGGTGTTAAATGACAAAAATGTAACCAAGCAATGTGGTGTACAAGAATGCAGTATAAGAAAAGCAGTTATTTGAAAAGGAGTGAAGTTCAGAATGGCAACATTTGCTTACCTCTTGTTGAAAATGACTCCCAGAAGTTGTCCGGCAAAACCGATGACAACAAATACCAGGAGTGCTTTCCATATGGGCCCCAGACGATAACATCCCAGCCACCGCATTCTCCTATGATCAAGAGGAGGACAGTTAGCCTAAGTTGTGAAACTGTGTAGCACAGAAAGAGAGTGAGATGCTAATTAACAGTCATAAAAGATTTATTTTAAATCATAAAAGACCAGCAAATGGACAATAAAGGGGAAGAATGTGAGCATGTGAAGTGTGAAATGAGCAAGAAAGGATTAGACATTAAGAAAACAGAGTAGTGTGACAAAATGGAAGACATGCGATATGACAGGAAAACAGAAGAGACAAACAGGCAGGTGTATCTGTTGTCAGATCAAATCCACATATACATAATAAACACACACCAAACGCTTCAATGCTGTTATTGGAAACTATTTTCCATGCCTGATGCCTCTATACATCAGCAACCTAGACTCTCTTGCCACACAGGCTTTGATTAAAGCGAACAGACTTTTCTCCAATGCTTTATTGCAAACTACATTATGCTTGCATAAAATAACGGGTGTAACGTTAGAGGAAAAATAAACAGGCTGAGGGACAAAGGATATGCAAAAAACGGCCTGTTTCAATACACTTGCATCGTGAAAAGGGTGTTGCAGATTTTGCTCGGACAAAGACAGAGAGATAAAGCACAGATTGCGCCTAGCAGTCGGTGCCAGTCGCCGCTCTGAGCCTGACACACTTACCGAGCTGACCGTCTGAAAACCATGATAAAACCCGGCCGGTATCACTATATATCGGCGCTTGGTAACAGCAGCCACGGTGCATCTCGGCCGATGCCTTTCAAATCTGCCCGACGACGTCTGTGTAATGAAAGTGCTCCGTCCGTGCGTACATGCTCCGACAACAGAACGCCTGCACGACTGCAGTCAAGTGCATAACATTTCCAGTTTGCTTGACGCGCATGTGCTTCGCTTCAGCTTGTCGAAAACTCGAAGACCACGGAGAAAAGGAGAAAAGGGACTGCTTTGTGTTTTGAGTGAGTGTGGGCGGGTGTTTAGGGACCAGTCTGCTGCTATGTGTCGAGTCGAAGCCTGACGTCAGACCGGCTCATTGCTTACAAGCACTAAATACAGATTCTCCGAAACGGCCCCGTGATTGAAAGCGAAGCATAACAATAAACAGCACATCCGTCATTATTACCGTGAGATTTCCACGAATACGGTACCCCCCATGTCCCAATTCTTTCTTACTGCATTATTGGAAGTGCACATGGAATGTTTTTGTTGTAAGGCCTGTAGGGCAAACCTACCATTTCGCATATAACTGACTTGGCATGTAAAGCAGTTAGATTTGAACACGTCAAGTGTCTCTGTAACTTCTCGTACGCCTACGATTTTAGTTTTTAAAGCCTTGCCAGGCCTAGGTTAGCTAAATGACTTCAAAACTTATATAGACCCACATTATTCAAACCAAAATGTAAAATAAATAAATAAACAGTAATTAAAAATTATTTTATCTTTTCAGAATCGTTCTATAATTTCGTTTCTATTTTAATGATCTGACACCAATAATAATAATATAATAATAATAATACCTTGTAGTGTAATTTTAAAGTCACAATGTATAGGCAGTAGTGACAGATCTTTTCTTCTGGAGATACATCCGAATGAAACAGATTACTGAAAAAGAAAAAAATGCAGGGTTGTTGATTAAATGGAGGCAGATCTGAATGCGAGCTTGCAGTCAATTGTAAGAAAAGAGGCTGCGTTTATGCTGATGAAACTAATTGAGAAAGCCAGCATACATCATCAATTCAAACCAATAACTCATACGTTAAATGAAAATCTGTTTAAAAAATGTTCAGATAAACTCATAAGAGTCATTTGTTTATGAGTCGGACATCACAGTTTTGCCTGGAGTGAGGACAATGCAACAAAGAAATGCTGAAAAGCAGAAAACATTGGGATGCACTCTGAAGATGTAATTAACTAACACCCCCTGACTACATTAAAAAAATAAAACAAAGATGTTTATCGCTGCCAACCCATACACATTTAACTGTGTGAATTTCAATAAGGCAGACATCAGGTTTAGATTTCCTGCATCTGGTTTCCTGCCTTGTTAGATTAACTTTGTTTGTTGGCTTTGATCACTTTCACCTATCAATGTTCTAAATCTTTTTTGTTGTAAGTGAAATTTTGTATGTGTAAAAATATTGGATACACAATCATGCCGACGACAACGCCAAAAATGTTAGATCGGACATCCACGCCAGGAATATTAGATCCATTCTGTTTACCAGATCCCATCAGAAGACATTCGTTTTGTCTGATATCCAAAACTGTTAACAGTAGGTCTAGTCTGATACCCATAATCAGTTAATAAGGCAGTATAAACTAAACGTTTTCTGTTAGCATGAGAGGGTGACAGAGGAAGCCATGAATTAGCAGAAAGCAGAAGACAAACTGGTGATAAAAATGAACTTCATCCCTACTTTGTTCCTTCTGAACTACAAATCCAACAAAGAAAAATAAAGAAAATAAAACAACACAGATGCTGGTCACTGTCTTGAAGCAAAACACACAGGTTGTTATTAAGAAACCTTTGATTCTTCAAGCCTCTTGTAGTAAGTTGCTAAAGAACAAAAAAGTGTTGATTCTGAAAAAAAATATATAATAATAAAATAAAATATATCAGTTCTCTGTGGTTCTCAATTAAGAACCACAAGTTTATTGTTGCAATATCTATGATAATCAACTGTCTGAATGGAAAATTAGTATACCAACCATGTTTCGGATTGGTGACACTTCACAAAGTAGTGTGATTTGGTGGTTGGCTGAAGCCAGCATAGTCACTTCCCCTGTTATCCCACTGCATGCAGCTGAAAATGCAGTAAATCTGATGACAAGCTGCCTGTAGCCTGAATTATGTGCATGAAGGTATCTGTAATTTACATATCTTGATGGCTCTATTAGTTGAAAAAATCTTTAAATGCAAAATTTTGCATGGTTTTGCTTAAGGACCCAGATTTGACCAAAATGTTTATTATGCAACTATAACAAAATGCACTTAAAGTTATTTGCATGTGATGTGTTCAGATCCCGTTCCAACAGGCGTGTCTTTATAGTTTGAGTGTTTGGTTTCTAAATGTCTCTTAAAGGTTAATGGTTTCATTCTGTCTGCATCCAATATTTCACTGCACAAAAACACAATCCAGTTGGCACAAAACATTTTATCCTAGCTGAAAGTGAACCCGTATTTAATGTAGTGTGGGTCATTTTACCTTTTATTTTTTGTTTAAGCCTTTTTGAGGATGAGGACGTCATGCAACCTGAACATGTTGGCATTTACCTAAAGTGGCTGCTTTTATTGGATGCACAGCCTTTGACATCAACAACAAAAGGTATGTGAAGTGTTTTCTCTTTCCTTTTAAAACTTTGCTATCCTATACATGATTATATAGTTGCATTTTATTAATTGCATTCAGCATTTTTTCCTTGCTGTCAGAACAGATGTGTGACCAATTTTTGAGTTTTCTAGGCTGGCCTACTGAATTAGGTTGACTTTACAAGCATGCCTATATAGACTTAAACCCTATAATCGTTTAACTGTGGTACACACCTCTGGCCCACTACCAGATACCTCTATCCTCTTAGCATCAATGAGGGATGACTGGACAATCTGTTCACGCAATCTTGAGAATAGATGAGAGTGGAAATGAAAAATGATAGTTCCTTGAAAAGTGTCCTTGTGTCAATGTTTTCTTTTTAGGAAACAAAACTGGTAATATACAGTGAAAAACAGGTCAACATAATCTCCCAAATCAACATTTTAGTTCATCTGGAAATATTGGTGCACATATTTTTTCACTGAATCGCCGTATTGTTAAAATTTTAAATGTAATTTATTCTTGTGATGGCAAAGCTGACCATTACTTTAGTCACACAATCCAGAAATCATTTTAATATGCTGATTTGGTGCTCAATTATTAATCATTAGTGGTTATTACTATTATTAATGCTGAAAAGAGTTTTAATATTTTTAATAAGCAGCATAATATTTTTGTGGAAATCATGATGTTTACATGATACTTTGATAAATATAGAGTCAAAAGAACAGTATTTATTTGAAAAAAAAATCTTGCTTTACTCTACTAACATAAAAATGTATACTGTAACTTTTGATCATTTTAATTTGTCCTTGTGTCCTCACTGAATTAAAGTATTAATTTCATTTCTTTTCTTTTTTTTTATGTTCCTTACACCAAACTTTTGAATGGTTTCCACATAATATTGAGCAGAAAAAACTGTTAACGTTGATAATAAGTCTTTCTGAAACGTCTCGATTTTACAAAGCTCATCATTCTGAAAAGCGAGGTGTGCTCTGATTGGCCAGCTATCCAGTGCGTTGTGATTGGCTGAATACCTCAAGCGTGTGACGGAAACGTTACACCCCTTACCATATTGTGATGCCGTGTCCCGGCGCGACGAGACAAAACCAATATAACCAATATGTCTCTTTATAATGCTCTTGAGCTTTCCCTTTCTCAGTTTAACATTAATCATCACAAGGGAAGTAATTGGAGAGGACAACTCCTTCAAACAATAAAAAGGCAATGATTTTCATAAGATAAAAGACAACAGAACCAATTTCTTCATGGCTATCGGTGCAGAAAACCATAAATGAGCCAGACAAAATAGACTCCAAGGCCAAACATACAGTGGGTACGGAAAGTATTAAGACACCCTTAAATTTTTCACTCTTTTTTATTTTGCAGCCATTTGCTAAAATCTTTTAAGTTAATTTTTTTTCTTCATTAATTTACACACAGCACCCCATTTTGACAGAAAAAAACAGAATTGTTGACATTTTTGCAGATTTATTAAAAAAGAAAAACTGAAATATCACATGGTCCTAAGTATTCAGACCCTTTGCTCAGTATTTAGTAGAAGCACCCTTTTGATCTAATACAGCCATGAGTCTTTTTGGGAAAGATGCAACAAGTTTTTCACACATGGATTTGGGGATCCTCTGCCATTCCTCCTTGCAGATACTCTCCAGTTCTGTCAGGTTGGATGGAAAACGTTGGTGGACAGCCATTTTTAGGTCTCTCCAGAGATGCTCAATGGGTTTAAGTCAGGGCTCTGGCTGGACCATTCAAGAACAGTCACAGAGCTGTTGTGAAGCCACTCCTTCGTTATTTAGCTGTGTGCTTAGGGTCATTGTCTTGTTGGAAGGTAAACCTTCGGCCAGTCTGAGGTCCTGAGCACTCTGGAGCAGGTTTTCGTCCAGGATATCCCCGTGCTTGGCCGCATTCATCTTTCCCGCGATTGCAACCAGTCGTCCTGTCCCTACAGCTAATAAACACCCCCACAGTATGATGCTGCCACCACCATGCTTCACAGTTGGGACTGTATTGGACAGGTGATGAGCAGTGCCTGGTTTTTTTCACACTTACCGCTTAGAATTAAGGCCAAAAAGCTATATCTTGGCCTCATACGACCAGAGAATCTTATTTCTCACCATCGTGGAAGTCCTTCAGGTGTTTTTTCAAGTGTCTTGCACTGAGGAGAGGCTTCCATCAGGCCACTCTGCCATAAAGCCCCGACTGGTGGGGGGCTGCAGTGATGGTTGACTTTCTACAACTTTCTCCCATCTCACGACTGCATCTCTGGAGCTCAGCCACAATTATCTTTGGGTTCTTCTTTACCTCTCAAACCAAGGCTCTTCTCCCCCGATAGCTAAATTTGGCCGGAACGGCCAGCTCTAGGAAGGGTTCTGGAAGTCCCAAACGTCTTCCATTTAAGGATAATGGAGGCCACTGTGCTCTTAGGAAACCTCAAGTGGAGCAGAATTTTTTTTTGTAACCTTGGACAGATCTGTGCCATGCCACAATTCTGTCTCTGAGCTCTTAAGGCAGTTCCTTTGACCTCATGATTCTAATTTGCTCTGACATGCACTGTGAGCTTTAAGGTCTTATATAGACAGGTGTGTGGCTTGCCTAATCAAGTCCAATCAGTATAATCAACACAGCTGGACTCAAATGAAGGTGAAGAACCATCTCAAGGATGATCAGAAGAAAAGGACAGCACCTGAGTAAATATATGAGTGTCACAGCAAAGGGTCTGAATACTTAGGACCATGTGATATTTCAGGTTTTATTTTTTAATAAATCTGCAAAAATGTCAAAAATTCTGTGTTTTTCTGTAAATATGGGTGCTGTGTGTACATTAATGAGGAAAAAAAAAAACTTAAATGATTTTAGCAAATGGCTGCAATATAACAAAGAGTGAAAATTTAAAGGGGTCTGAATACTTTCCGTACCCACTGTATATGCCTCACTTTCACCAATCAAAACTTTAATGTTTTATTAAGGCAAAACATGTCACTGTTAGTTCAGAGATGGGCTCAACAATCAAAAAGCGTGGGTAATTTTACAATGCAAATGTCAGCAAGTACTGTGTTTATATTTACCGGTAATAACAATTGCTATGTGCCATTTATGTGGCATATATTCAAGCGCATGTAAAAAAAAATAAAAAAAAATTGTTTTTTATTAAATGTAATTTCGTTGGATTGTGCATGACTTGTGGCTCACTTAACAGAAAACTATAAAATACAGCAGTCTTTATTTGATGCTTTCTTTCACAGATCAGTCCAATTCAGAGATAAGTGGATCAACCAATGCAGTAAAAGGTCAAAAGCTCAAAATGCTAATTCTCTTACAAATGTGCTAAGGGGAGCAAAATAATTTTCAGTGAATGGTGACTTTTGATCTGTACTCTTATATGGCACATACAGTATCTCACAGGTGTGAGTACACCCCTCACATTTTTGTAAATATTTTATATCTTTTCATGTGACAACACTGAAGAAATGACACTTTGCTACAATGTAAAGTAGTGAGTGTACAGCTTGTATAACAGTGTAAATTTGCTGTCCCCTCAAAATAACTCAACACAGCCATTAATGTCTAAACCGCTGGCCACAAAAGTGAGTACACCCCTAAGTGAAAATGTCCAAATTGGGCCCAAAATGTCAATATTTTGTGCGCCCACCATTAATTTCCAGCACTGCCTTAACCCTCTTGGGCATGGAGTTCACCAGAGCTTCACAGGTTGCCACTGGAGTCCTCTTCCACTCCTCCATGACGACATCACGGAGCTGGTGGTGTTAGGACCTTGAGATGACATGGGTTATTTAGGTCTGGAGACATGCTTGGCCAATCCATCACCTTTACCCTCAGCTTCTTTAGCAAGGCAGTGGTCGTCTTGGAGGTGTGTTTGGGGTTGTTATGTTGGAATACTGCCCTGCGGCCCAGTCTCCGAAGGGAGGGGATCATGCTCTGCTTCAGTATGTCACAGTACATGTTGGCATTCATGGTTCCCTCAATGAACTGTAGCTCCCCAGTGCCGGCAGCACTCATGCAGCCCCAGACCATGACACTCCCACCACCATGCTTGACTGTAGGCAAGACACACTTGTCTTTGTACTCCTCACCTGGTTGCCGCCACACACGCTTGACACCATCTGAACCAAATAAGTTTAGCTTGGGCTCATCAGACCACAGGACATGGTTCCAGTAATCCAGGTCCTTAGTCTGCTTGTCTTCAGCAACCTGATTGCGGGCTTTCTTGTGCATCATCTTCAGAAGAGGCTGTTTTTCTTTTGTTTCTGGGACAAAACCATGCAGACCAATTTGATGCAGTGTGCGGTGTATGGTCTGAGCACTGACAGGCTGACCCCCCACCCCTTCAACCTCTGCAGCACTCATAGGTCTATTTCCCAAATACAACCTCTGGATATGACGCTGAGCACATGCACTCAACTTCTTTGGTCGACCATGGCGAGGCCAGTTCTGCTCCTCATTCACACCTGAGACCTTGTAAAACGGATGAGTCACATGACACCGCAGAGAGAAAATGGCTAATTGGGCACAATTTGGAAATTTTCACTTAGGGGTGTACTCACTTTTGTGGCCAGCGGTTTAGACATTAATGGCTGTGTGTTGAGTTATTTTGAGGGGACAGCAAATTTACACTGTTATACAAGCTGTACACTCACTACTTTACACTGTAGCAAAGTGTCATTTCTTCAGTGTTGTCACATGAAAAGATATAATAAAATATTTACAAAAATGTGAGGGATGTACTCACTTCTGTGAGATACTGTAAGTCAGACGGGTAAAAGCAATCAACAAAAACACCTAAAAGTAACTTTTTTGTCATTTTGAAGCATTTTGGACATCTTCAGTCCTCATTCATTTTCATACTGAAAAGTGTCCGGGACATTCTTTTAAAAATAACCTTTTGAATTACACAGAATTAAGTCATTTAACCAGGTTTGGAAAGACATAATGACAGACTTTTTGGGTGGCTCTCACAGTCCCTTTAAGCTATATGTGAAGGAGACAATCCTATAGTGAAACTCCAGAGCAACACAATAGTTGGTCCTTTGCAGAAAGTAGCATCTGTGTGGAAATTTGGAAACCTCAAAGAAATCTATTCTTAGAGTGGACAAAAGTCCAGCCTTGTTCCACAGGCCATTCACATGAGACCAAAGCACTGCTTCTAAAACTTAGCAGCTGCTAAACAAGCTTACCCTCACTAATCGACCCCATGGCCAAATAATCTATGTAATTACTCGGGATGACTACAGCAACGGAAAAGCTCTTTAGGGTGGATGTCATTAGACCATATGTTGACCCGACACCTACTCAAGACAAAAGTACAAGTAAAAAGTACAAGTTTTTCCAGGCGGAAAAAATCCCGAACATATTCAATGTAGCCTACTGTGGTATGTGGTCAGATTAAGCTATTTGAATATGAGTCCTGGACGACGTTGAAGTTGTAAAAGCGGATCAGATGGACTAAAAAATGTCCCTTAATACAATCGTTAATTAGTGTATTTTTGTATATATTATCAGGTCTACTCACCCAGAATGTGTTTCAGAAGCGAACTGCGGCTGTTTCTTAAATGTTAGTGCGCGCGGTACTCCTGTGAATCAAGCCTCCGCGGGTCTCCCGTTATCCACAACTGGCAATAATGCAAAAAAGTTTTGTGTTGATAAACAGCCCACCACATAGAGATACTTCACTGTCCTTCAAACTACAATAAATACGCTCTTACTCGTTTAAGATGTTGCTCGCGTCTGACTGCAAAGACAATCCATCTGTCCCAACCCCCATCCATTACTGTATCCCCGTCTGTCAACTCTCTGAAAGTGCCGCTCTCTGCAGTCCGCAGGGAGAGTGTAACTTTATCCTTGCTGCAATATTTTGATACCATGCTACATTTTTGTGCAATTTCTGCCGCAATAAAAGGGATAGTTAAGCAAGGACAATAATTTGTTTAAATAAATCCATTGTGTGTGTGTGTGTGTGGTGTGTGTGTGTGTGTGTGTAAATAGAAATAGAAATATGTGGCCTAGTTGACAACTTTTAGGTTAAAAATGTATAATAAATGTATAATAAAAATTTTAAATATATAATTTACTAAAAAATCGGACGAAAATGTAAAAAAAATACATATTATTTTACGTTAAGTTACGTTAGAAAGTGTAGGCTATGTATCTGGTCATTATCTCAAATTTTTTTAAATCACATTTTTACCTTCAGTAGGCCTATTTTTCACTAAATTACCCTGTGATGTGACAAATTAATTTTTCGACGTTCATATGCTATTCTCTGCTGTCTTTCAATTAATTATGATGTAAATTGAAGTATATGAAGTAGGCTATGTCACATTACTCTACATTTACTATATATAATGGCCTTACATTTTCCTAGTTTTTGTCTGTCATGCAAAATTAATAAATGTGAAGTATGTAAACGTGGGATCTATTGCTTTCTTATGAGACTGAAGAACTGACAACTAAGTTTGATGTGTCACTGTACACCCAAATTATGCGACCCCCTTCTGTTTCACTCGCATACAATATCCAAAGCTAAACAAAAGCCCCATTCATCTCAGAGCTCTTGCTCCGCCAGCTGATACTGAATAATGAACCTCAAGGGGAATCTGGGGATCACAAGGATCACACTGGTTTTCATCGTCAGAAACCTGAATGAGCTTGGTCACTCAGCTTATTCTTTTCAGTAGATTGTATACGAATAAAGCTTAGCACAGACATGGCTATTTTTAGTATGTATGTATTTAACAAGCTTAAAGAGAAAAGACGCAACACTTCACAAGGAAGACTGAGCAGCCCGAACGAAGGGGCCAGTTGAGGGATACATGTCGGCCATCACACAGACCTGTTTTGTCTTGTTGAAATAATCCATTGCCACCTGGATATATGGTGAACATGACTGGGTGCAGATTCAACACTTAACTACAAGTTACCAGTCGAAGACGTGTCTAAACACACCAGTGGCCCTAATGAACCACATGAAACAGCTGGAAGCCTGGAAAATGTACTCATCCTTACCCTATCTACCCTTTAATTTTCAGGAATGAAAACGAGGCTTAGAGAGATAGAGGCTTGGGGGGTCTGTAGGTTGCAATTTGCTGCATGCTGAAACATTGCCTCCCAGTCTCTTTTTACTTTGTACAAAATTAAATATTGTGTTTATCCTGAATACGTTCTAATTCCTTTCCAACTAAACTTCTGTCTCAAGACGGTGTTCTGACTCACAGACTGTAAGTATGTTTTTTATATTTAAAGGATTTGCCACTGATGATTCAAACGCGAGTTTTTTAGCAGTGTAGAGTAGCGCTTGTTGTTTGTCATTTCTCCGATCACAAATGCAGACATGGTTTTATGTTTACGCAGCGCGATGCAACGTGTAAAAAGACAGTATAAGTCATTATAATCAGTAATTATGTCCCCACTGGATGCAACAAATGCCTTGTTTATAATGGGTTTTATTGGTTTTGTCTCGTCGCTCGGCCGGACAGGGCATCACCGTATGGTAGGTGCACACGCTTGAGGTATTCGGCCAATCACAACGCACTGGATAGCTGGCCAATCAGAGCACACCTCACTTTTCAGACCGATGAGCTTTGTAAAAAATCGACGCGTTTCAGAAAGGCGGGGCATAGAGGAGAAACAATAATGTGCAGTATGTGGAAAATAATGTGTTTTTTTAACCTTAAACCGCATAAACACATTTCATTACACCAAATACACCAAATAATGTTATTTTTAGCAACATCATATGACCCCTTTAACATACCACACAACCACATGGGACTTCGTAACCCAATATCATGCACCCCTTTGAGTGGAAAGCACTCCAACCTCCCAAGAGATCAAATGTAATGGAAACTATTAGGAAGAATAGGGCAGGCAAGCAAGGGCAAGGGGAGGGGAAATGGGTGGCTGTGCTGGATTCATTCACCAGGGTCTCCACATGGAGGGATCGGCTTCTGGAAAGAAAGGGGAAAGGGCTGATTGTGCTGGAGACTGAGGGGAAGGAGACCTGGGGGGAGAGGACTGTTCGTGTGGTCTCTCTCTAATCAGTGGGACTCTGGGAGAGTGAGGAGGGCTGGAGGGTGGGGAAGGAGTTGGAGGGGTGTGCAGGTGGAGAGGGTGGGGATGTAAAGAGGGCAGGTTTAGAGGGGATTGGGTCAGGATTCGAGGAAGAGGGCTGGGAGTGCCAACAGAACTCGTGCTGCCGGCTTCGGTGCTGATATGGGGAAGAGATTTCAGCAAGGGGTTTAGCAGACGAGCACCCAGAGACTTGTCCATCCCAGGGCAGCTCAGGAGCAGGTTGTGCACCTCATGCATGCACTGAATATAGCCGCTACTGTATCTTTGTCGAGACTCAAACCCAGTGCCTGGACTGAGGCTACCACCTGAAAATAAAATATAATTTATACATATAGAACCATGGGAGTGTTTGACCCCATTTAAACCATCATAAATTCACCCTTAAAGATTAGGGTTTGTTTGAATGTTTGAAATAATATTAACCTTAAATATCTGTGAGAAAAAAAAGGTAAGATATGGTTTTAACAATCTAACCTGAACCTCTTTGAAGGTTCTCCATGTGCTGAACTGTTATCTCGAGAACATCTGCCTTCTCTAATTTAGATTGCTGTGGGAAAAGTTAGAGAAAAAAATGCAATATAAAATGATTTTTTAATTATTTATTTGAATAGAAAATAAAATAATTAAAATCCATGTACTGTATTACTTGAATTATATTTGTGCAACAAGATATATAAAGAGTGTTTCTATATTTTATTGTTTATATGGGTCACTTACATCCAAATTGTAGGCATCCACCATAATACCCTTTAGTTGCTCAAGGCTTGAATTGATCCTCTCTCTGCGTCTCTTCTCTATCAAGGGTTTCCACAGCTAAAATGATGAACAAGCAAGTTTTAGGGTGTATGACATATTCATTAGACATTCTTAAGGGATTCATTAAGTACAAATTTGACAATACAAGACTTACAACACATGTGCCAGTTCTGTAAGCTGTATGTTGTGAAATATTAATTGGACATCCCAAATAAGTAAATTGCATGTGAGTATTCAACATAAACTACTGTAATGCCTTGACTAAAGTTACTTTGAGTGTCAAGTTATTTTAATTATTTTATTATTTGATTCAATATTCAATCACTGACAAACTCACAACAGTATACATGACATATATCAACAGATTTTAGCACCGGATGAGGAAAAAACATGCTAATTGCAATCTCCTTTCACTCATTTTGTATATAAAAATCTAAAACTAAGATCTAGGATATAGGCCTACTGTGGAAACAATATTGAGATTAGCAAAACAAATAGTTTTATGTAACAGAGCTATTTCTGAAATTTAGCTAAGTTTTTGTTTAGATATTGTCAATATAAGTTACTCACACAAACAGCAGTCTGGAACACGTTTATATACATTTTAAAGCTGCTCTGAATGATTTACTAAAAACTGCTCCATTTCATTGTACGTTCATTTATTCTATATAAATATGAACTTTCTACATATATCCCTCATTGAACAAATAAATAAATATTTTGCCATTGTTGCATACATGAAAACAACACAAAATGATAGAATGTCACTACCTTTCGCTTTTCTTTTGCGCTGAAATTCTTCTCCGGACCGCTGCCGATATTAGAGGCTGTCATTTTTCTGCAGATCTAGGTAGTTTAGAAACCTTTTCACTTTCCCACGATTATTTATGAAAGTTGTGGCGTAGTCTTGGTAAAACTAGAAACTAAACAGTCTCACTTAACCTAGTTTAACAAGTACTCCCCCTCAAACCTCCACCCACCGAAATTACCATGACAATGCATGGGTGCTTTTTGTTGCACGATTTCCCACAGTCTTGGGTTTGGCCTGTTAAATAGGCCTGCCACGAATCCCACGTTCTGGTGCATTGAGAAAAAGCAGCACAAGTTTGACTTTACAAGTGACTCACTGTCAGAAATAGTGAAAAATGAAAGTGGCTGTCACCTTATTTAGGGACTATTAACACTAAAGTGAAAAGTAATTTTAGCACAACGAGGATGCACCTGTAGAGTTAATTATCCTGTTTAATTCTGTCCTTAAACCTGGTATAGAGCATATAGGTAAGGGCATTAAGTTAAATGCACTGCGATGCATTTGAAACATGAATTCCAGATGCAATATTAATAATAATATGCAAACAAAAACAATCCGCTACCCCAACAAAGACAGAGGATGTTAAAGGTTGGAAGAAGGTAACGTGCAACAATAGCCAAGAAATCTTAGTTTTAAAGTGTTTTCAAAGTAGGAGAACTCCTATTATCTCGTAGTTTCCCACCCCTTCCATAGCGCGCGACTTACCACTAGGGGGTGCTCAGTCTACAACAATGACATTAGAGTGCAAAACATGAATGCATTAGCAGATAATGCTACCTCACATTGTCCCTGGCTGATGCTTTAGAAACTCAAGAACTTCTGCTGGTAGAATGGTCTTTTATAACAACTCTGTAATGTAGGAATAAGGCAGTGGTTTTCTTTTTTTTTTAATACCGACTGAATATTTTTCTTTCTAACCCTTGTGTGAGTTTTTAACCTCAGCGTCTCTCCTTCACGCGCTCCGCCTGTGACTGTCACACGATTGCGCTCGCGCTCAGGCCGTCTCACTGACACATTTTTGAGCAGTTGATGTGTGATCTCTCCTTAGTACTCGTGGCCAGTAATGCTACAGTGAAGTAGTTTTTCAATGGCTCTCGGTCATACCGACGACATTACCTGAGCAGTCGAAGGCTGCGCATTTATTGCATGGACGGCAGGCCCGGTACTAGGCTCGCTGGACTGGGGGGGCCATCAGAAATTGTGGTAGTACAGCACTTTCTAGGTAAATATTCCTATTTACCTTTTATTAGGCTACTCAATTTTCGTCTTGCATTTGTGTCTGTGTGAGTGCAGAAATGTTAAATGTGTGTGTAGACAATATTAAGCGAATCAAGCGAATCTGTGTTCATGGTGTGTGTGTGTGTGTGTGCACTTTGGATGGGATAAAGGCAGAGCACTAATTCCGAGTATGTCCCCTCACTTTTCACTTTCACCTTGTTTTCAATCAAAGCTATGAAAACCTCCATTACACGACATTTATGAATGTCCTCATTTATAAATACAATACATAGTTTTTTGTATAATACTGCATATATAATATTATAATATAATATTTAGGGCTGTCGCGATTCGTCGATTCTATTAGACTATTCGATTTTTTTTATTTAAATACATTTCATTCGTTTTTCATGTAATTTTTCATTCATTTGTCATTCGTCAAAAATTGACAAGATATAAATTTGCCAGAAATTTGACTCTGCCTTATTCTCCAAAAGTTCTTATAGCAAGATCAAATTTCGCCTGTAACATCGCTCAGACGACACACCTTTATCAAAACATTACAATTTTGGCTGATTACCTGCTTAGCCGTTATTATTATTATTGTTATTATGATTACTACTTACACATATATGGATAGGCAACAAATTATATGATTAGTATTATAATATAATTTGGCCATGACATGCTAGCGGAATGTGTCTTGACAAACATGGACTGCAAGTCCGGCAGTGCAGCACACTTTTTAGAATAGCCTATTTAACAGACAAAACACTAGGCCCCGAATAATGCAACTTTAAGTTTCACATTAACATTTCCATCTCCCGCATAAAAACCTTAGCTTATAAAACCTTAATGTGGCTTAGCTATCTGGCCAAACACATCATATAAAAGGCCACATTTCAGTATGTTATTAAAATAATTACTACATAGCAATGAGCCTAGAATATAAAGCCACACGCTGATGCAAGCATTTTCTTACTATCAAAATTATACCATTATACCATTATTAAGAAAACTCTTAAGGCGGCTTATAATGGACACACCAATCCGGTATAGCAATAATAAAAATCATATTATGTAGGCTACAGGCAAGCGAATGGTACCGCCTAAAACCAACGCGGGATTACTCCTCCCATACCGTTATAAAGAAACATTTCAAAGGGGTCCTATAGCTTTTTCACTTTTTCCGCTTTAGTTTGTCTGTATTTGCTGGTGAGCATAAAAAGTCGCAAAGTGACAACGCTCACAGTCCATTCAAAAGGAATATTTTATTTAACATAAACTTTTCAAAAAACTACACGACCAACTCTGTTGACTACAACCTATGTTTCTGGGATTGTGTTTTTGATGATGAGCCGACGAATGGGACAGACCTGGTTTGATCGGCCTAAAGGCAACGAGTAAGGGGCCATATGCACCGTTCATACGGGACGCGTTTGTCCAATACCATGCAGGTATTGTATATAATCGGCCAATCGTGTGGCTGCGCGTGAGATGGTGAGAACTACAGGGAACGTTTAAAACGATGCAAATTGCACGGGTTTGTCATTGTTTGACTTGAGCGTCGGGTCAACCGATAAAAAAAGACCCAAAGTAGTTGCCAGAGCTATTCAGAAGCTAGGCGTCTGCTCGGCTCTCTATACTCTCATGAATTCCACAATGATCGACCTGCACAGGCAACCAGCCAAACCTGGATATTTTTAGGCAATATTAACTCCTGGCCGGGACATGGCCCGTATGAACGGTGCATAGGCCCAACCTACAACAATGGGTCACAGGTCAGAACATTCTAGCTTTTCCCAAGGCAGACAACTTAGAGTGTTACAACCATCTGGTTTTATCACGCGCAATTGATTTGATATTGATCAATATTACACTGAAGCTGCAGCGCATGCCCATGGTAGGGGCGTAACATTTCCCGACGGCTCCAAGGGAGCCAATCACAAACACACACGGGCCAGCTAACCAATGACGCACACACTGGCCAGCTAACCATCACGCACCCTGCCCCGCTGACCGATCACAGTACACACTGGCCCAGCTAACCAATCACAGCACGCCCTGGCCCAGCTAACCAATCACAACACAAACCGGCCCAGCTAACCGATCACAGCACAAACTGGCCCAGCTAACCAATCACAACAAACACTGGCACAGCTAACCAATCACAACACACACCGGCCCAGCTAACCAGTCACAGCACACACTGTCCCAGCTGACCGATCACAGCACACACTTGCCCAGCTAACCGATCACAGCACACATTGGCCCAGCTAACCAGTCACAGCACACACGGGCCCAGCTAACCCATCACAGCACATTTCGTATTTCAGAAACCGGGCCTTCATTTGATACAGGAACTATTAGATCCGTTCATGCCATAGGCTCATGAAAGAAACACACACTCCACAAAACAATTAGTATACATTTTGTTTAAATAGGATAGCCAGGCTTACAGGCAAGCAGGTATTGTGATTGGTATAAAGGCAATTGTTATCTTGTCATATTGCATAATTTCATTGTTCCTTTGAACAAAGTGGACTGTCCTTATTTAGGATAGTAGTACAAATAATATGTTTAATGCTTATTTTTTTATTTAGTTTATTTTAATTTTTTTGGCTGGCCTTTGTGGGGGGCACAAGGAAATCGGTGGTCATTGCTAGCAAATTCAAAGTAGAGATAGAAAATATCGTGTAAAAAACAATCATAACAAAGACACCTACAAATAAAATTATGGTATTTGACTTTCTGTCACTTTTGAAATGATGGCTACGCCCCTGGTGTGACATTATGTTAGCCTATATAATACTTTTAAAGCTCTTTTTTTTTGTTGGCATAACTGTATGTAACATTTTGGCTACATATGCCATGTCATGCCATAGCATCATTAAACTAGCGTCTAACAACAGACAAAAGTGGGTTTTTCTCTCTAACCTACGGTTCTGTAACCATAAAGGCTGCTGTATAATTTTCCCCCTGACTAAGCATTTAAAGAATTTAAGGGAAGCATTTAAATAATCCTGTGAATGCAGAATCCTATTGTGAATCGAATCTAATTGAATCGTTCTGAATTTGCAAAAATCGTTCTTGAATCGAATCGAAAACCTATTAATCGTGAATTGAATCGATTCGCTGTCCACCCAAAGATTCACAGCCCTACGTGATAGTATGTCCCAAAGCTTAGCTATTCTTCTACTACACACTCAAAAGTGTGTACTTTTTCTTCACTAAAAGAGTACATAGTAGTATAAGGGCGTAGTATAAGTAGGCACATTGGGATGCAGCAAGTGCGTGACACTGTGGTTGAATGTGATAGAAAGAGTCCCTCCCTTTCGTACTTCTCTTACGTCACCCCTATCGTCCTAATGAAGAAACCGCCCCTGCTTTTGGCTTAGTCAATCACTCAGTCAGCAGACATCTGTGGTTATCTACATAGATCCTTCAAAATGTCAATCCTTAACTTAAGACGTGCAGGATGAAAATGAAGGCAGTACTGGAGAAAGATCATATCCCTAAAAATCAGACCTACCCTCTAAAGACTGGAATACACGACACAAATTTTGTCCCGATTTACAGTCTGAAGAAGTTGACTAGTTGCTGAAAGTAAGAGCCAGTCTGCAGATTTGAGATGACAGATTTCATAGAAAAATCACGTAGTGTATGATGGTCACAGAATCTGATTTTAGCTTCAGACTATGATTCCATCCAGTCTGAGGATATTAAACATGTTTGATATTTTGAGTCGATTTTAGAACATATTGTTTCTATTTGTCATGCGTCTCCTAGCAAAAAGGCAGTTTCTGCCAGAGCCGTGGAAAACTAAAGCAATAAGCCATGGTTTACAGTGACTTTATAACAGCTAATAATTTATGCATTTAGCAGATGCTTAAAGTGACTTACAGTGCATTCGAGCTATACATTTTTTACCAGTATGTGTGTTCCCTGGGAATTGAACCTACGACCTTTTACGCTGCTAACAGTGCTCGACCGCTGCTCCACAGGAACATTCAAATTTTTATATATATATATTCACTGTAAACCACAGCTCACGGCTTATTGCTTTTATAAAACGGTTATTCCATAGACGTAGTAAGGTTTCACATAATAAAACAGAGCAAATATAGTGTAATGATATTAATAAAAACAGTATTTTTCCACCAAACAGTTCCTCAGAATCAGTTGTGGTTGCAACAAAGTGGTTTCCAAGCAACAGACAAAGGTGTGTGTTTGTAGAGTAATTTACAACAGCTTCGAACGTGGCTCAGCCAATTAGAATCAAGGACCGGAACGATCAGTTTTATAAAACGGCTTTTTAGCAACAAGTAAAAGATTCAAGTATTCTAATATTATAATTTAACAGCAATCATTTATGCAATGAGTCATTTTGTCATCTTCACTAATGAAGATGCAATAAGAAGTAAATGCAATGTTTTAAAGGGAGATAAAAAGCAGATCCTTAAAGCCGGTTGTTGGGAAACGTGGTCATGAGAGGAACAAGTTTCACCATCCTTCCTTTAAATAAACAAATAAATAAAAAATGTGTATGTTTTTATTTATCAATGCAATGCCTGCTTTTTGTCTCCCTTTGGCACCAGAAAAAGAAAGCCACATGAATGGATAACAATGATTAAAATTGCAAAAAGAGAATTAAATATACTTTAGTAAGTATTAATCACTTTTATTAACATTTCTGTTGTACTCAGCACAAGCTATGTGTACCAGGTCAAACGGATGGGGTGGAGAGGGGGAAGTGTGAAAACGGCAGGAAAGAGCGTTTTGGTGGTTTTTTTCAAACAACTAATATCAAAACTTTCAAAACTTTTCACTATGTAACAGGGAATTTCTAAGCAGGCAATGTTAAATTAAACACATATGTCCATATAGTCTACTATTATATGGAAAAGTAACAAAATGCCATGCACATATCAAAAATGCACATGCAAAATTATAATGCACCGATACAAATATTAACATTTGAAATACGTGAACAAAAACTGCTGCAAAACTGAAAGGTTATGAATAATTACTGAAAAACATGATGAGAATATAATGCTCTAATCTAACTGTCTTAGAATAAGTTCACTGTCTTTTGCATGTATTCATCAAAAAAATGATCCTAATTTATCATACTGTTACATTACAATGGCTTCCCAGTGACAGCTCGTTGTGAAAAAAATAGGGGTTGCACATCAATGACTGAATGAGTCATTTACTTACTTTATCAGAGATACATATATGATGAAGACAACACTTATTTTTGCACATACTGTGCTTGCATGCAGTCAGCCGTTCATCCAGAAATGTAAAAGTCAGACTTCTTGTGGTTTTCTTTTTTTATTTTTATTTAGTTTTTTGTTATTAAAACCTTTGAGTCATACATGATTATTCTATCTCTCAACTTGTTTCCTTCTTACAAAAGCAGATAGCTATATGTGTACAATTGTCATGTAAACTATGTCGATGTAAGCACGAGAGACCTAGCCTACATGAACATTCATTTTGATCTTGTGAGTGGAATAGACCCCACTGATGCTCTCACGTTGTGGGCATGTGAGCAGTTGTTTCCTTCTGAGCTGTGACTGTTCATTTGCCATTTTTTGTGTACAGCGTCAACGTCCATTTTTCTTCGAAACGTCTCCGTTGTGAAGTAGTACGCCACGGGGTCCAGCATTGCATTCAGGCAGGCTACCATGAGGCTATACTGGTACGCTGTTAACAGTGAGCACGGATTTTTATAGTCATCAAGTAGCACGAGCATAACATGATATGGCAGAAAACAAAACAGAAAGATGGCAACGTTAGTTATTATCATCCTTTTAATCCTTCCGCTGTCTACTAGGTCGCTAGTCTGGACAGCTGTGCTTTTACTTATAGCTCGGATGAGCCCCCATGAGCTGACAATTATAACAGTCAGTGGGATCCCAAACCCGACAATTAGAGTGGAAGCGAGAGCAGGTTTCTGAGTTGAAATACTAGGAAAACTACTAAAACATGTGATGTTGTGCTGTGTATTGTCTTGCTTCTTTTGAAAGTAGATCAGCAAGCTTGTTGTAATAGTTAGGATCCAGATTCCCAGACACACGCACCATGCTTTCTTGCGTCCCTCACGGACACGAGAAGACAGCGGGAAGCAGACTGCTACGCAACGGTCAAGGCTAATGCACGTGAGGAGGAAGATGCTGCTGTACATGTTACTTAGCAGTATGAGACCAGCAAATTCACAGATTTTCAGGTTCGGAACCCCCAGCCCCCCGTGGTAATAGATCCGCACAGGAAGTGTACAAACCAGAATAATATCAGCAATGGCCAGGTGAATCATGTACACGGTGGTGTGTGAGCGTGATTTAGAGTTACGGAAAAAAATCACAAGTGCGGTCAGGTTGAGGATTAGTCCAAAAATGAAAATCACTGAATACACAACCACAAAAACCTGGTCTTTTTCTGATTTTGGACATGTCAAATTCGTAAGATTTGACATCGCTGATCTCAGGATTTATCTTCTTGACTAACCTTCAATGGCCTGTAATGACAGAGAAGCAAATGGTTGTGTAATGATGGTTAATGTCAATATCATGCCTAACAATCTTTGCATCAAGAAGAGATCTTGGTTATTGATTATTTGCTCAATATGTTCAGCAGAGTATTGCAAGAATGTATAGTAGTTTGTGTGCGTAGGAAATACAAAAGTGTCTGAGAATAAACCTTTCCTCCTACTCAAAGTGTTTAGAAATGAGTATAGGGTTGAAATGTGTATTTCTAAAGGTCAAGTGGCATGAACAGTCTCATAAAGGGTACAGTTTCAGATCTTGCCATCCTGGCACCCACACATTTGTCATCTTTATTGAAAAAAATGTTGCACACCAATTATGTGAGCTAAAAAAGTTGAAGAAAAAAGAAAACTTCTGTATGTTCTGATACTGTCTTTACTTCATTGTCTTATTAATTGTCTTATTAGTCATTATTATTATTAATATTGTGTTGTATAAGTGATGTTTTTACAGTAGAACAGAAAATGAGTTAACAGAAATGTCAAAGCTGTCCAATTCAGTAGCAATCTTGCGTGGTTTATTAAAATATATTTATAGCCTATGTACGCTACTTGCATACTAAATGAAAAGAATACCTCTAGACTAACATGCATTACTTTTATAGAAGTTGTTAAAAGTCAGGACTGCCCAAAAGCATGCCATTTTAAATGTATTTATAGATATGCCATATGGCAGTGAAGTCAAATGCCTTTAATACACATGGAATTTCTTTTAATCTTTTACATTTACAGTATTGGTAACACTTTGCAATAAGGTTTCATTTGTTTACATTATTTAACTATATTAGTTAACATGAACAATAATTATATAGCATTTATTAATGTTAGTTGATATTAAGTTCAAAACTTACTAATCCATTATTAAAATTTAAAGTTGTATCTGTTAAACCTAAGTTAACATGTTAGAAAATGATTATGGATGGTGTATTGCACTCCCGTTTGTGTTTTTTAGAGAAGTTTCTTCTGTGGACTTACTGAGCCAATGAACAAGACTTCTCTTGTGCTGGGGCAGTCTCATCTCTTCAAGTTTACTTCAGGAAATGCCTTTCGGTGAGAGCAGAAGCAATCCGCTGCTTGTCATTTTCTTTTTAAGGTCTCCTCTTATACTGCTTAAAATACTAATGAATGAACACAAACATACATGCAGAAACACTCCAAAAACCACACTGAACCACATTGAACTCCTCAGTAGTAAGTCATATAGATTATCACAAAAGTGCAATAAAGAAGTAACCCAAGACCAGTTAAAATGGAGTTTTATGAGTTTTATTTCAGCCACTACAACCAAATACACTAGCTAAATCTTTTTTTTTTTAAGAGTAAAATGCTTTAAACATCTGGGTACATTCAGATCATAGTCAAAAAAGTCCTGCCTGACATAAAAGTGGTTGAATATGCTATTACTCTTGATACACATGTACAGATGTAATTCAGCAACAAAAGTGAACTTAAAAAATGTTTTGAAGAACATTATTTTATTATATTTTGCCATGTTAACATAAATACATTAACATTAACATAACATTGACTATTATTAAAAGATCTGGATAAAATAAGAAAAAAAAACGTATTTACATTTATACAAAAAATGGACCAATTTTATTTTTATTTGGAAATTACCAGTAAGGTTGTTCTGCCACATTTTCTCAATCTGTTATTCAATCTCTAAATA
Source organism: Sinocyclocheilus anophthalmus (assembly GCA_018155175.1). Taxonomy (NCBI): domain Eukaryota; kingdom Metazoa; phylum Chordata; class Actinopteri; order Cypriniformes; family Cyprinidae; genus Sinocyclocheilus; species Sinocyclocheilus anophthalmus. The sequence goes on from JADLZN010010896.1 coordinate 96,738, forward strand.
ATGTTTTTATAGACAACATATAATGTTAGTCAGTGAAGTACATTTTGTAGGTCCTTTCTTGTTTATTACTGTACACTCCCACATTTGCTAAAGGTCACAGATCGATAATGAAGACTGATACGTGTCTGGTGATAAATCTTGATCCTGTGTTATCTGGCTGTTGTCATTTTGAACTTATGCCACCTAAAGGAAATAGAGCATAATTTAGATCCACTATCAAAAAATTGTGTAAGACACCATGCTGAAACCATAAATCAATCTTTCTATTAGATATTGCATGACTATTAGTAATAAATGCGGTAAATGAATGATTTGACCTTTAGAAATGAAGTCACCTTTGTATCTAAAGTACATACCTCTTTGTGATTGCATGTACCACAGATGCAGCCAAAGAGACCGTTGAGTACCTGGAATCCACAGAGCAGCAGCTCTAAACAAGCGGCCACCAGCAGGGCAGAAAACAGGCCAATATTAAACACCACAATATTTTCTGGCTCTTTGCAAGTTTCCCAAATGTCAGTGTTTCCCAAGTAGCTTTCAGTGCTGCAAACAACAACAAAAATGGTCACATTAAAGAAAATGAAAACAGTAACTCTCCACAAACACAGTTAATAGGGCCATAGAGAGAGAGGGAGAGCCTTTGTTCCTCTCTATACATTTTTTCAATAAATGTTCATTTTGGAAAACAACCTCTTAGGCCCTTTGAAATGGGACGGACCATTCATTTTCATACCTGTTTAGGAATGGTCTGCTCCATGTATCATTTTCAAGCATGCAAACTGGTCCACGAATCAGTCCAAACACAGCTATAATGCCACTGTACAGGGCACCAGCCAAACCAACTGCAGCGAAGATAATGGACAGGAACATCTAATGGGCAAATACAACACAATTGGCAAGGGTCACTAAATGGAAAATGTAGAAGAGCATATTTGATCATGTTTGGAATGACATGAGGGTGAGTAAATGATGATAGAATATTTCTATTTTGATGAATATTCCTTTTTAAAGTAAAGTAGACACACCAGCTTTAATGCTTAGGCAGTATTTCAATTACTGAAGTGTATTAGTGTATTCAAATCCATGACCCTGGAAAAACTCACCCCACAGCGGTTTGAACAACAGCCTTGTCTCCCTGTGCTGTGGATGTGGATCGCAGGGATCAACACCTAAAACGGAAAAACAGTAGCTATATCAATATATGTGACACTGGACCACAAATCCAGTCATGAGGATCAATTTTTTAATGGATTTTATACATCAGGGCTTTCCACTGATATAGTAACCTATATGTCCGAGATACAACTATTTAAAAATCTGAAATCTGAGGGTGCAAACAAATCAAAATATTGGGAAAATCGCCTTTAAAGTTGTCCAAATAAAGTCCTTTAGCAATGCATATTACTAATAAAATTTAAGTTTTGATATATTTATGGTAGGAATTTACAAAATATCTTCATGGAAAATATCTTTACTTAATATCCTAATGATTTTGGGCATAAAAGAAAAATCGATACATACAATGTATTGTTGGCTATTGCTACAAATATACCTGTGCGACTTATGACTGGTTTTGAGGTCCAGGGTCACATATTAAAGATATGTAGCCTACAAAGTATGCCCTCTTTTTAGGATATTCATGTAAATAGTGCCTATAAACTGGTCAGACAACACCAGCAGAAATGTCAGGGAAAACTCAGTGACAATACAATGAGAAAGAGTAGAATTTCCTCACCAAGATGCCTCCTCCAACAACACCTCCCATGTATTTGATCTCATCTGTAAGACGGTAGAGTCCCTCTGCTTCCTCCTTGGAATAAATGGTTTGAAAATCAGGGAAGAACAGAAAAATGTTGCAGATGATGGACAGCAGTGCCAGCGGATAGAGACAGATGCCAATAAACTTGGAGCACTTTCCTGTACACATGATGTAAATATTTTGTTTGATTAAAAATGAGAAATATTAAGTAGACTTCAGCTGTGTAAGCCTTTCTTCTCGAGTGCTAAAGTGAGGAGAGGATGAATTATATACTGTATATGACTAGACTAGCACACCTACCTGTGAACAGGTCAGTTACTGATGTCACATTTTAATGATTTATTAGTTGCCATAAAAATGATGACTGTACTTTGAATTACCAATGTCACTCTGTCAAAAACTTTGTTCTTATAAAGCTTCTGTTATTGCTAGCCAATCATACATATGACCTCAATAGGTGCAATGGTTGCAATATAATCTATTCAGTGATGTCATATGATAATTATTATATCCTGGCATCTATCTTTAAAGCCAGATATCAGTGAATGTTATTAATTGTTGGAGGTGTGGGCCTGCGTGTGGCTCTTTACTGAACTCTGAACCTTTTATTGCATTTATGTTCAGATCCCACATGTTCTCTTATCGAAAAATCTATAAACCAGCAGCGGAAACTCTGACCAAGTTCACACTAGTACATCAGATATTTGCATAATTGTATTCCATGTAATGACTGCATGTCAAACCTACTGGGTAATTTTTACTTCTGGGACAAAATTGTCCTCAGAAGTGAGCTAAATCTGATTTTTAAAAAACTCCCTTTGAATGCCCAGGTATATGGATCAAGGTACATATATGTTAATGTTTCGATAATGGGAGAAGACGTAACATTTTGTATCATTATAGTTAGTGGAAAAACAGTGCCATGTGTCAAGTGCAAATCAGATACATAGTAATCTTTATTAAGAAGAGTCTGAAAAGTAGAACAAATACTACTTTATTTAATAAAGTCCACATTGGTTCTTGATTTGTTTACCACAACACTCAAATACCCCATCAACATAAGCTGCCATGGCAATAATGAAACGAGAGGTGAGACTTTCCTGAATGCATATTCTTTGGTTAACCACTGTGAGAAACTTGACATTAATGAACTTTACCTGACCTTAACATCAAGTAAAGTTAATTGCTGACCTAAATAATGTACAAAAATGTAAAATGTTGTACAGCAATAGCTCAGCGAGTAAACACTTACTATAACTTTTAAAAGCAATTTACATCCATTATTTTTGACAGCACCCGTGTAGAGTAAATGTTCTGTGCTTAAATATTACCCGAATAAGAATTCCTTTCTTAAGCTGATGCTGCAGGTCCTAAAGAAGGTTTGGGATGAGGATGAGAACAAAAACACATGCAAACACAGTAAAATGCTGTAATTCATATTTATATTGACAAAATAATCATAAAGCATATATTTTGACAAGCCATGGCAAACAGCTTTAGCATGAAGCAATGATTTAACATTTAGGTCACAAAAAAAGATATTAAAAATCATGCAAATGTCTTAGATTGCATGTTGCTACTCTTGATAACTTTATATAATTGCCTATTGTGACTGTACGTAACTGTTTAAAAGTACAAAAAAATTCACAACAGTAGCCTTTTTTTCCCCAAAAGGTTTCATTTTGTATTAACCCTATATAAAGCATTAAGATGCCACACATAAAATGTACATCCCCAGATTATTTTAGTCAAAGTCCCATCTTTAACCTCACTTACTGCTGAGTTACAATCATATCTTCCATAGCCATCTATTGTCACATGATCTAAAAACAAGATAAGCCTAAAAATAACCCAAGCAAGTGTGTCACTGCCTTGAGCACTCAACTGAAAAACTAAGACTGAAATATGAATAGTCAACACTGATAAATGAAGTGATCTCATTTCACATCTACAGTAGCTGTACAGTGTCAACACCAAGGTGCAATTTTAAAATCCCTGCGTCAGACTGGTGATATAAATGAATGTGTTCTTCGTGATCAAGGTTTCATAACTGCTCAACAACTCAAGTCCAGGAGTGCGTCAATGCCATTATTCCCTGTGGACCCTAAATAATGGCCCGTGTCCGGGAATGATCACATCAGCCATCTGCAGCGCCATCTGTCGGTTGGTCTCTTGTATCTGAGGATTCTCGCTCAGCTCCTTCCATGAATCTTCATCATGGCAACGTTCAAACAAGTCTCCAGCGACAAGGACCGTCCCCTCTGATGTTCCCTTCACCAGGACACTGACATCTCGACCCATGTGGCCAGGCGTGGGAATGACGGATACCTTGTGGATAAAGTGGATCAGTTCATTATACTTGTATGCTACTTCAGTACATAGAGAGTCTAATTATGGCCATATATGACATGTGAATAACTTACAAAATCATCAATAGGGTATGGCTCTCCCTCAGCGAGCTGGTTGGGCAGATATCGATCCCCCACGCTTATGTCACATCCCACGATTATTTTGGCGTTTGGAAACAACCCCAAGTTTCCCACGTGGTCAGAGTGACCGTGGGTTCCGACTACTGTAGCAACATTATCTGGTGTCAGACCCTTCTCCTTAAGTTTTGCGACCAGAAAGTCTCGATCCCATGGACCTCCGGTGTCTACCAGAATAGTCTGTGGTCCGGTAATTAAAGAGATAGTGCCGTCAGCTCTAAACGTCCCGTCTGATTCAGCTGTGCAGTAGCCCTCTTTCAACACTGAGACGCAATACGGTTGGCCTGAAATGTCGGAACTTAGTCCCGATTCACTTTTTCTTATTGAGCGATTCGTGTTCATTTCAGCCTGTGTAATTGGGATAACTTGAGTGCTGCAAAGAAACAAAAAATGACCACATCTAAAATTCCATTTTCACTATCGCTTCTACGGAGTGTCACTGAGGACAAACTAGCAAGGTATCTTTTTACATCGGCGATATGGAACCACCTTTTGCTGACAGAAAAAAACAAGTCAAATTTTATACACATACTGGTATTACTACTACTACAAATAATACATTTCAACTAAGAAATAATTTGGGCCGCAAGTCGTGGGAACACAAGTCACTAGAAGAGTTTCCATAAATAAAGGAGACGAATTACAGCAGCGCACGACATCACGTGACTTGGTTAGCATCATGGCGGAAGCGGTTGCAGAAACCTCAATTATGGACCCTTTCAAAGATATTCTGGTTAATTATTTAATGCCAGAAAAATGTTACGACGAGTTCTTTTTGCAGTTCAATCTTCTGCACGGTAGGTTCACATTTGATGAGTTTAGTGGTAACTATAGATAATTGGAAGATATTACAAAGCTTCTTTCCTGGTATGCTTACAACGATTCAATGACAAAGTGGATTTTTCTCTTGTAAAATATCGGAACAGCTATCGTTTTAGCAGCTTTGGTGCTAACTGCATTATCGACTTTAGGGGTTCGACTTTTGAATGATGTTTATGAATAATACAGTGGGTGTGGCAACAAGTTCACCAAAAATACAATAACCAATTATAGATACCAATAATAGTGATGTCTGTTTTAAATGTTTGCTCTGTAGCTTGCATTAAAAATATGGTTAGCTGGGCCCAAACTTTCTCATGCAACCCCCTACAAAGTCATACTGAATCCTGATTTCTTCTTTGTGATTTTTCTATAGTGGATTGTCTGAAGATTGTAATCAGCAAAGGCCTGGGCATTGGGATTATTCTTGGGTCTGTATTAGGTATGAAAACACCCACCTTCATCTTTACAACACACAAAAACCCAAACAATTTTCTTCTAACACTGATGCTTTGTGCATGTCTCTTCACAGTAAAACTACCTCAGATTCTAAAGCTGATTGGTGCCAAAAGTGCTGAGGGGCTGAGCTTTAACTCCGTGCTACTGGAGCTGTTTGCTATAACGGGCACCATGGCTTACAGTATTGCCAACAGCTTCCCTTTCAGGTAAATCAATAGTCACACCTTTTCATAATTATGCTAAAGTCTGGTAAACATTTGTCCATATACAAACACCATGCATTTATAAATATCAATCAACAAAGTGGAAAAACTGTTTACTGGGTACATAAAGATATATTAACATGAATTTTATTTTTGACAGTTCCTGGGGTGAGGCACTTTTCCTTATGCTTCAAACTGTAACAATTGGTTTTCTCATTCGGCACTATGGAGGAAACACCATCAAAGGTAAGAGGACGATTCGACATGTCTTTCTAATTAAAAAAATTGTGTTGCTCATTTATTTTAAATGTCAATATTTATGACGCACATTTGACTGCTGTGATTATTTGCAGGTTTGGGGTTTCTGGCAATCTATTGTGGTCTGCTGGCAGTCGTACTCTCTCCCGTGACCCCAGTGTCCGTTGTTACTACCATGCAAGCCTCTAATATGCCAGCCATCATCTTTGGACGGGTAAGCCGGCCAAAAAACAACATTGCTATTCAACAGCTGACCCAGCAGAAATATATTTTTCTTGTAATGTATCCAATTTTCTCTGTGTCTTCAGTTAATTCAGACTGGTACAAACTACAGAAATGGCCACACTGGACAGCTATCAGCTATTTCAGTGTTTCTGCTGTTTGCAGGCTCCTTAGCACGCATATTCACTACAGTGCAGGTAAAACCACTATAATGAGCTGTCATGCAATATTTTAGAGGACAGAAGTGTCTTATGCTCACCAAGGCTGCAAAAAAACCTTTAATATTGTGAAATGTTATTATAAATTAAAATGTAAAGCTTAATGTTAATATATTTGAAAATGAAATTTATTCATGTGATTGTGAAGCTGACTTTTCAGCAGCCATTACTCCAGTATTCAGTGTCTCGTGATCCTTCAGAAATAATTCTAATATGCGGATTTAATGCTCAAGTAACGTTTTTTTTTTATATTACCAATTTAGAAAACAGTTGTTCTGCCTAATATTTTTGTGGAACCCGTGATACATTTTTCAGGATTCTTTGATTAATAGAAAGTTCAAAACAACATCATTTATTTGAAATATAATTTTTTTGGAACAATGAAAAAATGTATCTAACGAATTTGATTAATGTATCCTTGCTGAATAAAATTATTATACTCATCAAAAATGAATGGTAGTGAAACTTGTTTATG
>JADLZN010010897.1:0-29044 GCA_018155175.1 Sinocyclocheilus anophthalmus
GTCAGACTGATTCCTTATTTGGTTCCATGCGAATTAAAACATCAGGATTAGACGAGATTTCATGTCCTTAGTTGATGCTAGCTAAACAAACTGATAAACAACAAATGTGCCAAACACCAAATTGTAAAAATGCAAACACCAAATTGTAAAAATCTAGTTTGTCATACCATCTAGATTAAATCCTGGTTTTCATTCAATAAAAGGAAAACTCTACGTAACAGCAACAAAGAAACCTGACTAATAAGAATTGTCTTAAATTTTTCCTTTTCTCTTTGGAGTGTTACAAGATCTTAGTGCATAAAGAAGATCTGTAAAGTTTGCAAAGACTAAAGTCTTAAATTCAAAGAGATATTCTTTATAAAGTTAAGAGTCAGCCACGCCTACCTAAACGGCTCGTTCTAACACGCCCCCACATGTCTACGTCACTATGTGGGAAGTTTTGCATAACGCTGCCCAAATGTTCACGGAAAGAAAGAAGCCGTAACTTTTATTCTCACTGTAGTACTGTTGTTGCCGCTGCCGCCATGTCGTGAAGAAGCTGTGTTTTTCGTTGTGAAAGCGAAAATACTTTGTTCAGCCTTCTAACAGAGGACACGACTAGAAATCAGTGGTTAAGTTTCATTCACCCACTGTTCCAGAACCTTTCAACCCAAATATTCAGATGTGTGCGCACATTTTATGGAGGACTGTTTCCTAAACCTGGAAGAGTAGACTACAGTGCCGGCTCTTCTGACTCACAGCCTGTAAGTACTTTTTATATTTAAAGAATTTGCCACTAAAGATTCAAACGCGAGTTTTGAGCAGTGTACAGTAGCACTTGTTGTTTGTCATTTCTCCGATCACAAATGCAGACATGGTTTTATGTTTACGCGGTGCGATGCAACGCAACGCGTAAAAAGACAGTAATAAATCATCATAATCTATAATTATGTCCCCACTGGGTGCAATGAATGCCTCGTTTATAATGGTTTTTCATGTTTTTGAATCATCGCTCCAGCCTGACAGGGCATCACAATATGTTAAGGGACGTAACATTCAGGCTCTGTCACACGTTTTTTTTAACCTTAAACCGCATAACACATTTCATTACACAAAATACACACAATAATGTTTCTTTTTAGCAGCATCATCTGACCCCTTTAATATGTGTGCGTCCTCACATTTATACTTATTACATGCCATCTAAGGCCCTTTGAAAGCCCGGCACTCTGGTTTACAAACCACTTCCACTTTTCAGCAACATTCCCGCTGCTCTAAAGAGGCCAAATGAATTGAATCTGTCGTAAATAACAAAATATATGCCAGGAAAGTGGCTGCCTTTGACTCTTAATGATGCACGAATGTACCGAACAACAAAAGGTGGCACATAAGCGCAGCCTTAAGCCTTTCTGAAATAGCATTTTCCATCATTGGCTTGCTGCAGGGACATTGAGTATTTGGGTCTCCATTCAGTGTGATGTGAATGTAATGTGGCAGAGAAGTGGAGTGTAGACCTGTGTTATTGTGAATGCACAGAGCTATGCCTCCACAGGATTACGGCATGCAAAATAATGCGTCCTTATCCGGTGCAGCCATAAAGGCATTGAGAAGAGCTGTGCTGGCCGTTTGTCTTCATGCTGCTTCTGAAGCTCTTTATTTCATCAATCGACTGTATGAATGGATTATAATATGGACTAAAATAAAATTTTATTTTTTTATTGTAGTGGCTTAAAGGAATAGTTCACCCAAACTGCAAATTTGGCTGAAACCGCCTCACTCTCAGGCCATCCAGATTAGGGTTTTGTTTCTTCATCAGATTTGGAGAAATTTAGCATTACGTAGTTTGCTCACCAATGGATCCTCTGCAATGAACAGGCACCGTTAGAATGAGAGTCCAAACCGCTGATAAAAACATCACAATAAATCACAAGTAATCCACACCACTCCAATCTGAGACTAGACAAAAGCTGTGTGTTTGTAAAAAAGAGATCCACCATTAAGGCATTTTAACTTTAAACCATTGTTTCTGGCCAAAATATGAGTCCATAAACCATAATACCATTTCCTCCAGTGACAAAGTCCATCTCCTGTTGTCTCTCACATCAAAATCCAGCCACATGTTTGATTAGAGCTGTTTTGGACTGTTTTTGGTTTGTAAATGGTGCTTGACTTGTGCAGATTTCTCTCCTGATTCAAACCAGACCACTTTTACACTGGAGGAAGAGTTATTATGGACTCATATTTTAGCCAGAAACAACTGTTTGAAGTCAAAAATGTTTTAATGATGGATTTTTTTCTTTTGTCTTCTCCAGATGTTAACTGATGGACTGGAGTGCTGTGGATTACTTGTAGATTAATGTGATGTTTTTATCAGCTGTTTTGGACTCCCATTCTGACGGCACCCATTCACTTATGCAATGCTACATTTCTCCAAATCTGTTCCCATGAAGAACAAACTCATCTACATCTTGGATGACCAGAGCAGATTTAAATTTTTGGATGAACTATTCCTTTAATTTGACTGTGACGACTATCGACCTGTTTCTACAATTTGTCATGTGTACCATAACACTTGTTTGTTGTTGAAAATGAAGGAAAACACTCTAACATGTTTCTCTGCGTCTCAAACACAGCTAAACTCTTCCCTGGCTTCCTCATAAATCTCTTCATCTGCTAAAATGGCAGTATAGATGCTCAAGCTGAGGCTCTCTGGGGTAAAAGTGTGTGTGAGGCACGTAATACTACAGAGATCTCATCAGCAGATTGATTCTCTCTCGTCTGAATCCGTGTCTCTGCAGGTCTACAAAGCTGAGGTGAAACAGCAGAGAAGCTTCACTACTTGATCACTTCACTAGATGAAAGTCATTTTCTGGGTTCAACACAAGTTCTCATATTTAAAAACAAAAACAAAGAAAAACTTACAGTAATGCACAAAGCCAGTTTTCCAGAGGGTTTAAAAAAGCAGAAATGTAAAGCTTGTGTTTTGTTATTTTGTACATTATTTAGTAAAATGAAAAAAACACATATAAAGTGTCTGCATTGTTCTTTCCAAAGTTTAGTGAGGCTCAGGAAATCCTTTAAAATCTCCACATTCCTTTTGAAAATCCACTCTGTGCCAAAACTCTGAGGGTCTGTGTTTACTGTAAGTCAACATAGCCTGGGTGGATTTTGGACTTTTGCATCAGATATGACCAATCCAGCCTGTCTTTGGGTATTTTTTTTCCCAATGTCTTGTTTTTGGAAATCTGTGCTGTGGTTTATTCCAAAGTGGTGATTGGAGAGCTGCATTGCAAGTGGCCCTGACCAGAGGAAGGTAGTTCAATCATGACAACTCTCGAAACATTTTAACATGGTGATGGATATGACAATGTTAATGTATTTGGTCTTGGTGGAATAGATCTGCTACGCTGCTGCTGATGCTGCTGCTGTTGGTTATTGCTGTAGTTGTAGATTATTGCTGCTGCTGCTGCAAGCAAGTACAGGAACTTGCTACTGCCAATGCATACGGCGATACGGTGCCATGAGTATTTAAGACATACTGCTGCTGCACAAATAGCATATAAAATAACCCGTAGCAGATCTATAGGGGTGGAGCTGGGGAAGGTGGAGGGTTTCAGAGAAAGTACTTCACTTACTGTAAGGCAGTAAGCGCAGTGCTGCTATGCAACATGAACCAATCAGCTTGTGCCAAGTCGTTTAACTCTCTGAATATCATCAGTTACTTCCCACAACCCATCAGCCTGCGCCATCTAGAGTTTCATGACTGAACTATATATTTATGGTTGGAAAGGCAACAGTAAGAGATGATGAAATGAATGAGGATTAATTGCATATACAAATTACCTCCATTTTCACCAAAGTGGAATCAACAACTGTTACAAAGTTTTGACATTCTCACTGACATCAGACAAATATAAGTGTCTTTAGTCAGATTCAATCTGTCACAAATCAATTAAATAAACGTATATCCTTTGATTAAAAACAAAATTACACTATATATTAAAATACAGCTAAAATAATTAAGATTTCTGTTTTGTCTTTCCGTAAAAATATCTTAGGATAAAAAAATCAATTAAACTGATAAACATTTGTACTGTATATGATAATAAGGCCCATTTTCAGAGAATATGCCATGAATATGAGTGCATTTTTTATTTATATGTTTTACTGGAAATGAAGACAAAAATACTACTTAAGAAATGTTTCTTAAAACATTATTTCTTGGCAAAGTCACAAACCATTAATAGAACTGACCGAAACAATCAGAGAACTTATATGCTTTTTTATGCCAGAGAACTAAACCGCAAAATGTTTGACTAAGCAGTTATGTAAACTAAAGGCTATAACCTGTCCTCATACATCCTAATATGATCTTTGATTCCATCACTGTTTTTTTTACATCATTTATAAGTATTGCTGGGTGGTATACCGGTTCATACCGAATACCGGTGTTTATTTTTGTGATGATATGAATTTTTAAAATACCGCAATACCGATGTATGTCGCTTAAACAACGTTCGGAACGCGACACTGTTTGAAATGGGTCCCTGTTCACTGGTGCACTGTGGTGAGGGAACAGCTGTATGTGTTACTAAGCGTGAAAGTTCCGAAACTGAAGCTGTAGAACTAATAGAACGTGATGACAGAAGAACTCATCCACAATATCCACATTGACCGCCACAAATATCCACCGCCCCCTGCCATCAGCTCCCGCGTCTCACACACACACGAGCGTGACTTTAGCACTAGATTTAGCAGCTTTCAGACCCTTTTAGTGTTTTTTTTCCATAGAATATTCATACTGACTAACCTAGCGACTTTTTTGGATAAACCCTAGCTATGGTTCAGTTGGAAGATTTTCGTCAGTGCTGTCCCGCGAGCGTGAGGTCTGACTCTCCCGGAGAAGTGTCACCTTTGGTTGTAGAATAATCTTGATTTTATCAACGATTATAAATGATAGTGACTCCTGGTTAACATGTATTAAAAGGGGTAGTGTTTAGTCACTAGTTAGTGTGGTATTTTTTGACAATATTCACTCATCATGACAGTAAAATAGGGCATTCTAAGTCAATATACTGCAGTATTTCCTCTCTCAATCAGTAGAAAATATGGTTAACAGTAACACCCGGTCATGCATGAAAAAAAAAAATACCGTCATGTACCGTGAAACCGGTATAATTTTGAAAAATACCGTGATATAAATTTTTGGTCATACCGCCCAGCACTATTTATAAGCAGCCTACATTTTGACAACATGCTAATCTAAAATTTGCATCATTAAGTAGCAATGAGGTTAGAAATGCTAGCAAACCAACCTCAGTGTTATGCATAAAATATGTCCATTATGTTCTGTCACAAGAAAGAAATTCTTTTTTAGTTTATTAACATGGTATTTTAATTCACTCACAGTTTTACTGCATTCACATATTGCCATTTAACAAACCATATTTTAAACTGAAACCAACTATGTGGAGGACTTATGACTTGTTGACACAATATAATCTCTCCTTTCTTCCTATTTAGCTCACACAACAGAGGCGGTCATGTGACCTGACTGCTTTGCATAGAGTAAAAAACAAACATGACTGCCATAGGGGTCGCCGTTTAATCTTTTACAGGCGGATTATGATTAAGCAATATTTAATTTCTGCTGATCCAAAAGACTCTGATGAATGCTGTACAGTATGAGCTTGCAGCATTAGAGGGAAATGCAGTGGGGTCAAGAGTTTACTGTGAATCTCTTCCTTGTTATTTCCATAGAGGTGCAAGGTATGCTTAGCTGGAAGACACATGAGCAGGAACAAGCAGTCTTAAGTGTTTACTGAGACACATTTGAAACTTCAAACCGATTACTATCGAGAATCGAACTGGACTTCAGACTGTCAATGCACAGAGCTCAAAAAGACTTATAAAAAATCTATACCTTAGACTACATTCTTTAACCATTAAAGGGGTCCTATTATGTTCTTTTACAATTTGATTTTGTTTTGGGGGTGTACTGGAACAGGCTCTCATACTAGATTGTTCGAAAAACACATTATTTTCACATATTTTACATTATTACAACCTCTCTCTCCCCAGTCTGGCATGAACGGCTCGAATAATTCCTGTATCAAATGAAAGCCCGCCTCCTGAAATACGAAATGTGCTGTGATTGGTCAGCTGGGCCCAGTGTGTTTTGTGATTGGCAGCACTCGGTGCCTGGTTGGGAAATGTCATGTCCCTTACCATAGCCGCCTGCTAGCCTCAGTGCAAATATTGTGTCAATATCAAATCAATTTGAGTGCGATTTAAACCCGGATGATTATAATAACCACTCTAAGTTCGTCTGCCTTGGGAAAGCTAGTGTGTCTCTGACATAGTGATAACACTCGTTGCCTTCTCTAGTGCAGCTTAACCAGGTCTCGTCCCATTCGTCGATCTTTTGTGATATCACAAATCCCGGAAATATGCGTTGTAGTCCAAAACAGTTTTTTGTGTAGTTTTTGAAAAAGTTTGGAACAATTTTTTTCCTTTTGTTTTAAATAGCTCCTTTTGTATGGACTTTGACTTTGTAACTTTGGCAAATAACAGACTAACTAAAATTGAAAAAGGAAAAAGCATAATTAGGACCCCTTAAACCCTATTGTTTAACGTTTCCAACAACATACCAATGAGTCCTAAAGAAGATACACAAGAAGTCTGTGGAAGGTTATACAGTGGAAAAACACATGTCATGACAGATTGTTCCAGCTCTACCAACCAGTGCTGAGGAGTAACTAGCTAAAAGTAGTGCCACTACCGCTTGTTTATTTTGAAAAGTGTATAGTTACTGTCATGCATTGTCAAAATCAGTAAAAAAAAATAAATTACTGTCAAAAATGTACTTTTGTCACAACAAGTCAATCACCATTTTTCATCACAGTCTATTGCACAAGCAGCAAAGCGAAGCACAGCTATATTAATAAAATAGAGTGCAAGTCTTCGTTATAAGCCACAAACCAAACTAAATTCAACATAAAGAAACTACTGATTTCAATATGTTGATTATATACAAATATTTAAGTAGTTTGAGAGCATAGGGAGACTAACTCAACCAAAGAGTTATTTCTGTGCAATTTGCTTGTCCCGATTCTCTGATTGGTGGAGATTTATCTGCAGAATCAAGCAGGAATTCAGCTGTTAAATATGATTATTTAAAAAATAAGTTGAAACAATGCAGGCTGATGGCTTCAACAAAAAGCATATACCACTGATTAACAACCTCACAGCTCACAGTAGGTCTGTCTTTAAAGTTTTGTAAGTTATTGTTCAAAATCAGTTCCCCAATGGAGAAAATGAATGGGATTTTTACTTCCAGAACCCAACTGTTGAACTCTGTACTGGTCACATGTAGCGTGTATCTTTCAAGGTTACTGTTTTCATAGTAGCTTCCTCCCCTACCTCTCGACAACATTGTCCTTAGAAGAGCAGAAAGCATTTCAGAATCCCCTTAAATTCCAATTTTTTTTTTTTTTTTTTGTCATCTTCGAAAAGCACAATTTCGGTGGCCAAAATGTATGAGGAGAAAGCACAGCTACTAAGCATTTTCGGTTACTAAGACCTTGTCATTTGTGACAATAAAAAGGGAGAGGGGTACTGTTGAAGGATTTATACAAAGGAGTTTAGTGTAGATCGCTACTGTAAGCCCACTGGTGATAATATCAATACAGCGACTGCATTAATCTTCCAACTCACTCACCTCTGCCCCTGCTGAGGGTTTATCTTCCCCGTGTGCCTGTCCTGACAGGCCACATTCCACACATAGCCAGCTGAGCTCTGCACAACCCTACTGCCACCTCACCACACTCTTGTCACTCGTCCTGTGTCCTCAGGGCGCTAATGGTAATTGGGTTCAAGTCTGCGTTCGAATCCAACACCCGTTTGACTGCTTCTGTTGTTTTTTGTGTCATAGAAACAGTCCATCTTCCTTGAAAAACACAACGCTAAAGACTGTTTCACACCACATGCACAAGTAGTGAGTAAGGGAATCAGCAATGTAACTACAGCACTGTCAGTGAATCTGCATCTGAACTGCCATAAATTATAAAATGGTTATCAGGTGTGGCCATTGACAATTATTTTCTCTAATTCACATTAGATTGTATGTACACACACATGGTAATTAATCTAAATAAACAGAACCCAAACTCTAGCTGTAAATGGCTTAAATCACCTGGATTCAGTCAGATTTACTGAATAGAATGTGCTGTTTGTGTGCCATTAGCCTCTTATTTGTATGTATCCGTTTACTTATTTCATTACATACTGCTGTATGTATTGTGACTCAACTTTAGGGCTGGACAATAATTCAATATCAATATGTATCGTGATTTATAATTTTTTTCAATAACGGTGATAGGATTTTTAAACACATTTCCAATATTTCAATATACATTAACAGTGTTCCCCATACATTTATTTATTTGATATTTCAATATCAACACTGACCGCCACAAATAAATTTTCCAAAAGGCTTTGACATCGGTGAATAAACATGAGCAGTTTGAGCACTGTATGTTTCAAAGTCAAAACGCGGCGCGGGTGTTTTATATGATTTATTATGTGTCTTTGACGGGAACCGACAGTCTTCAGAAAATTTTCGATGGCATATTCATTTTATCTGATAAAGTAGCATTTATGAGCGCTACAACAGCTGTTACCAGGGGAAACCGCTGTTTCGTCTGCCACTGCCAAAGCGCCTCCTGCTGGCGAGAATGAATTAGCATTTTTCAATAGCCCGCTCCTGCACATGAGTTTTGTTGTTGCTCACATCTTTTTTCTTTTTTCCTACAGCAACTCGAGCAACTTTTCACTTTCAAAATGATCGCCAAAATTAAAAAAAAAAAATAAATTTTGGCCATATCGTCCAGCCAACTTAACTTAAAGTGTCTCACACACACCCAAGTCATTCCAAACCAACTATAGTAACAATACACCTGCAGACAAAGGGTGGAGATGCAGTGCCATTTAGTGTCTGTTGTTAGTTTGGAAATCAACATAAACATCATTCCAGTCAGTCAGGTCATCAGAATAAAGGAGAAATGAAAGAAAAAGTTAAAAGACAAGAATGAGAGCCATGTGTCAGGATGTAGTGGCATTGTCTTTATCCACTGTGACAGGCTGAACAGCCCTCACCCCATCAGAAAGGCCTGTACAAAACAAGGCCATTTCATTCTATTTTTTCTCTCTCCATCCATCTTTCCATTTCTCTTCTCAGCTCCTACTCAGCAAAAACTAAGTGCACTTAATCAGATAACTTGGCTGGAGTGATGCCCGGATTAGCTAGGGGAGACTTTATATTATACATGAAGAATTCAGCACAGAAAAAGGCTTAAAACTGCATAACAAGCATCAACATATACAAGCCAATTATATCTTATTATAATATATGGTGGAATTTCTGTGGAACAAAAAAAAAAATCACAAAATTATCTGTCTGTGTTCTCTGTTGTGTTCACATAACTTTACAAGTACCAGGCAAACCATTAAGCAAAAAATAAAGGCAATCATTAGTGATCCTCAATTAACAGGTTAATAGCAGCATGCACAATCAAGTGAAATGAATACCTCTTTTAGCCTAGTTTCATTAAGAATGATAAGATCGATGGAAACATCACAAACCAAAAAAAGCTTTCAACGATTACACTAAAAATCCAGTTAAATCAGAATAAACTCTTATAATCCCTAGACAGTGTCTGCAACCATTTATAGTTCTGTTTTTATAAAATGAAATAAAAAAGCACTAGCAAATATTACAGTTTAAAATAAAATAAAATAAAATAACACACTGCCACAAATGCTGCAGTGCCACAGTGGCAGTTAAAGCAGAATAAGTTCAACCCCAAGTCCAGCAGCATCTGCCACAATTTACATCACTTTTTATAAAAATAAAATGAAATGAAATAACTCTGCGGTTTGTTTATACTGGTTGCCTGGATTCTGTACATGACTGTATTGAACGTAGAGTCAACAGGAGCATTTCTGGGGTGCAAATTACATTATAACATAGTGCCCTTGGACCATTCTGGGAGTGACTGCCAAATCAGATTTTCTCTCAGAATGCTGACAACAGGGCATTCAGGGGTAGCAGCCTTTTACTATGTACAGGCCATGTGTTGATCTGTTTTATGGCTGCAAGCATGCCATTTCACTTGTCTGAAGCATTTACAATTAAGTTCTACAACTAGAAAGTGTTCACACTGACAGTGATTAAATCACAAAGATCACAGTGTCTCTGAGTCGCGTTCCTACTTGATTTCATTCCCATTGATAGTCATTGCATTCATTGTTTATTTGCATATGGTTATCCTTTGCTCAACTTTGTTGCATCATCAATGGTTGATGTTGTTCATGTCACAACAAATCACCAACTGTCACTGAAAAGAATAACGTCCAGTCAATTTGCTCCTGAAAATCAATATTGATGTGAAAAGCCATTAAGTAATGGCCATCACACATTAATATTATTGAGTAGCAAACAGTGATGCCTGGTTGATGAAACCAGCTTATATGGTCAGTAAATACTGATACCAGGTCAAAACATTCAATAAAAAGGGGTCAAACCTACCATAGAAATCGAAAAAATAAAAAAATGGACGTGTCCCAAATGACAACATTAGCCCAAAGTCTACACTTGATGCCTAGTTGATAAAACCAGTTTTTATGGCCAATAAATACTGATACCAAACAAAAACTCTCAATTAAAAGAAAAACAGTCAAACCTAGCCTAAAAACTGAAAAATAATGGAAGTGTCCCAAATGACAATGTCAGCCCTCACTGTCCTTCAAATCTACACTTTGACGCAAGGATTGTTGAGTAATATTCCACTGTAAAGTCTACAAAGGTTAACAAAAGGTTTAAAAGATGCACCCTTCTGAAACTTAAAATGACAAACACGACAGTCTACAGTCTTGACCACAAAGCCAGTCCACATCAAGTGTGTCATTTGGGACGGGGTCAACGTTTCTTAGCCCAGCACACATTTCAAACACCGATAATGCTGGTTGCACTTAAAATAGCTTCTTAAATCAACATTGTGGAGAGCAGCACTGGGGAACTATCGAGTGCTCCTCTGCATGAGGACTTGTTCACCTGGAGAGTGAGATATAGACTGAAGCTTTCAAAAGAGGTGTTGAACAACACTACGATTGTGAGAAAAGCCCTTCATTAATCATGAGGGTGGTGGTAGCTATCAAGCTAACGGCTACGTCTCCCCCCCATGTTTCAAGGAACACAGTATCTGGATGGAAGACCGGAGAGAGCTTCACGGCACGAGCCAGGCAGGGATTCCTTCAACGTGAACCCAAGGTTGGGGTTCAGATTCCACACTCCCTCCTGTCAGGGGTAATTTAGAAGGAAAAACAGGAGGAGAAGATGAAGAGGTTTGAATAGCTGCTCCCCCTTGCAGACAGCCTGTCAAGCATGTTCTGCAGACAATGAGACCACCATCCCCCCGTTCGACACTTGCACAAACTGCATACACAAGCAGTACACACACAAACACACACACCCACCACACACACACACCACACAAACACTTTTGAAAAGCATGAGCAAGAGCTGATCATTCCTCTGACACTCCCATCTGAGAAGCCAGGCCAAACTGGGCTTAACAGAATGGTGACCTTTTATCAGGGGTTCATTATCCTACCCTGGCCCTAACCCAAACCCAACACTAACTCATGTACAACCAGTTCAGCTCAAATTACTGGCATATTATTTTAAATGTAAATATGCATTTTTCTTAGTGATGCCCAATATTGATTATTGGCTAATACATACACAGTTTTACATAAAGTATATTAAAAACCTAATTGCCAGTATTTTGTGTGTATATATATATATATATATATATATATCTGAAATATTACTCAATAATTAAATAATACTAACCCACCATAATTAAATTTTTTTTTTTTGTCTACATAGTCTTTCTTGATAGGCCTGTGGCCAACCATGCATTTTAGCTAAAGCAAGGCCTGATTTTACATTTTACTGCACTGTTCTGGTTTAAAAAGCTAAAGCCCTGAAACAGTGAGTCAATGTAGCCCACATTAAGAAGCTCAAAGACAGTAGGCATGTTTGCAGATGGTAGTTTGAACTTGCCTCAGCCTGGGGCCCACGAGAGTTGTGTTGGCCATGGATAAGAGATGGAAGGAGTTCAGTGGAGAGATACCGGTGAACTGTGAGACCCTGCCTGACAGGAAATGACACCTGACTCAGATGTATGGTGGCTCGCTGACTCCATTGACCACTGTAAATGCTAACTTGATCCTATACTTCCTTAAGGCTAGAGATATCCTCACGGACAAGGATAATGAGCTATACATTCAGATATATAGCGACAAAATAGGTTTTATACACTTTGCATCCCATCAATATTTCTCCATTCACATAAACAAAATCATTTAAAATTTAATATGCACTTTGAACATAAATATGACAAAACAGACAAAACATATCATAAATTTAGTTATGTGAGAGCAATATATGGCAAAAGTGACACGTGTAGCAAAACGTTGCATTGAGGATGCTATCAGTCCCTCCCTTGCCCTGCTGTTGCCATGGAAACCAGCACATGTATTGTAGACCAGCATTCAATCCATTTTTTTTGCACTAATCCAAGGACAACCACAATAAAAAAAATAATTAACTTGCATTTTTGATGACTTCTGTCTAACAATTTTCCGATGACTCAGTGAAATGAGAATCTGTCAGCTTAATTTAAATCCTGCAATCCAGAAGGTGAGCCCCACCCTCTTATTAAAATACATTTAATATTTAAATTATCCATTATCCTATGAGATAGTTGATGGGTCAGTAGAAATCTCCCCTGATTTCAGTCCAAATATTCACATGAATAATGAATGACACCATCCAGAGCTCTACAGCTGAAAGACCCAATATATCAAAGAATAAAATAAAAATAAAGTAAAATAAAAGTCAAGAGACATATAAAGCTTCAGAAACTACTGCTCTGAAACCATAACTGCCTCAATCTTAACCCAGATACCTCTGAGGCTGGGGTAGTGCTTGAAACAGATGTGACAGCATCATTTTGAACCAAAAGACCATAAGCGATCTCAATATGACAGCTCAGAGCATGAAAGATACCATGAAAATGATCACTCATTCTGGAGTAAGGCAACCAAACAACTTGTTCTCCTTTCAGCTTTCAAGGTGATCTCTGTTCTCAACGACCTCTTTATCTCCGCTCACCCAGTCCAGTCATATTAAAATGGATGCATGCAACCCTTTTAATACTCTCATTTATTATGTGTATGCATAATTCAGATGATTAAAGGAAAGCTGCATCCCTTGTCACCTTAACCACAGCTAAAAACTGGCGGACACGCTAGGACTGCAGAGCCGTACAGGTCCACAGCCCTCAGTGAGAGAACGCACACCTGCCCTTCAAGGCTTTACAAGCTAATAAAACAGCTCAGCTGCCGTCACAGCTAAAGAACAGCACAGGAAAATTGCACCGCAAACGTTCCTTCGGACTGTTATGAGACTGAAAAACCTCTGTTTGTGTTAACTTACCCTTTATGCCTTCGCTTATGGTCCGTTTAATGTTACATCCCTCAAGAGGAAACAAGACAGGCTCCAGAAGCGCAAAGGATCTTCTCTAAAATGCTTGAAAAGAAAGTAAATTCAAGGATGTCACTTTATTCATCATGAAAATAAATATGCCATACATCAGTCCCAGAATGCTTCGATATCTGAGAGCCAGTGTGAGCGATCCTCCTCGGCTGACCGGTAAACACAGATACAACGTCTCCCTGCTGTTCAACAGCCCATCTCATACAAAAGCTCAACCAACCCCTTGTCTTTTCCTTTCTCTCTCTCTCTCTCTGATGACACAGGCACAGATGTTACTATCGACAATCCACGCCTCTTTTCAACAGCCAGGACTCTCATAGGATACAGGCTGAGTTAGACTCCGCCCACTGCTCTTCTTTCCCCCTCATTCTCTCTCCTTGTGTTCTGCTGCAGCACTGTTTCCAGTTTGTTTAGAGAAGGGCTGTGATATGGAGTCAATATAATGCCACATATATATGCAAAATAATAAAGTTTTGCAGAAGAAAAATAATTGAGAAAAAATAAATTTTTTTTTTGCAAACAAAAGAAAAGAATTGGCAAAAGAAACATGTGTATGGCGAGAACACAAGAATTTTGTACAAAAATAAAGAATTGCAAAATATAAATGAAACAGCACAAAAGCAATGATTTTGCAATACATTTTTCCATGGCCATATCTACTAATTTATTTGCAACGCTGCTTTTATTTTGTGTTTCAGTCAAATTTGAGCTTGCGATACCGTTTTTCCCTTCTGGCACTGTTTTGACATGGGGGTGGAGTCAAGGGACGGGGGCGTGTACAACAGGCCTGGGCATGCCTCCCTGGAAGTGACGTCATCGCCCCGAGACGCAGATCATAACTGATCCAGGCACCATCGTTGAGCAGAGGCATGCGGGTGGATCGTTTCCTTTTATTCTCTAGCATTAAAACATGCATGGTTTCATTTTATTAACTTTATTAACAAATGTATATGTGTATTAGCAGTGTTTGCTCAAGTTAAAGAAGTTGTTAACATGAACATCTGCTGTTTACTTCTCTCAATGTGCACACTTTTATAGCATTAAAATGTGTATCGTTTCATTTGGTTAACTAATGTGTTTCTTTAAAATCTCTTAACCTGTGGGAGGACGCCAGCACACAGAAGCGTTCTTTGTTTGCATGAGTTCAGAGTTACTGCTGGTTTTAATGTTAAAGAATGCAATTATCTTCATAAACTAACTTACATCATTAAAAAAAAGGTCTACGACTCAAGCTTCATATCGGGCCGATGACGTCCCTTCCAGGGAGGCATGCCCAGGCCTGTTGTACACGCCCCCGTCCCTTGACTCCACCCCCATGTCAAACCAGTGCCAGAAGGGAAAAACGGTATCGCAAGCTCAAACTTGACTGAAACGCAAAATAAAAGCAGCGTTGCAATACATGAGTCATGGGCCTGAAAAATGTATTGCACAAGATTGCTTTTTGTGCGTTTATTTTCTTTTGCAATTCTTTATTTTTTTTTGCAAAACTTTTATTATTTTGCATATATATGTGGCATTATATTGACTCCATACTGTGAGATGGACAACCCAGGTGTATGTGTTCACTGCTATTTGTGTGCGTGTGTGTGTGTTCCCCCATATTTTGGGCTAAATCTGAGCTAAATCGGGAGTGGGGACAAACCCTGCTTTTGCAGTTCATGGATCAAAAAAAAAAAAAAATAATATATATATATATATAGATATATATAATATCTATATATATAAATTAATTCTAAAATGCGAAAGTTTCTGTTAAGATTGAATTTTTTATATCTATCTGATAAACGATAATAGAATCTAGGAATGTTTGTGTGTGTTCTATATGTTGTGTGCTGCTTAGAGATGAACAATCAGTGACGCATTAATTAATATCTTATGGAGAAATAGAAAAAAAGATGACTTGTATGCAGGCCATATTTTGTCCATCAAATTGCGGAATGCCAATATCCCCCCTCAACACAGGATCGAAACACAGTACCATTGTATGGTGCTTGTATTTTCCATTCTCCATCAGCCAACTTTTCTGTCCTTGCATTTGAGTTTTTTACGAACATTCCATTGTATCTAGTGTCGTTTTGAATGAACAACTGGTCTTGGCAGCTTAATGGTACCCTTTTCACCAGACTGTGGACTAAAACGGCCCACAGCATTGTTCAACTTTTGTTTTTTTTTTTTTTTTTTAAATGTATCTACATTTATAACACTATTCTTTGTATTATATCACCTTTTCATCAAATTACAAAAAAAACAGTTAACACTAATGCGAGGTTGTTTCTAATGCAGCGTCTATGGGAGGGAACGGTATTTGACATCGTTCTCTCTTCTGACTGCCGTTATCAGTCTCTCAATTTTTTTTTCCTTTTATTGAAAGTCATGAAGGAGTTTGTCTTTTGCTATTTGAGCAAATGGGAATGCAAAAAATATATTTGTGGTACTTTTCCATTCACTGCTCTTCAAGTTAACTCAACTATGACGACTTCCGTTGCTGAGAAACCCGGAAATGTGAAAAGTGTCCATGCTAAAAGCTTCAAGAATTTTCTTCTTCAAGCAGCAGAAAATTTGATTAATGGCTTAAATCAAAACTGGAAAAATGTTATACTACCTATCAAAAGTTTTGTGACATAGACTTCTGTACCAACCAGCTAAAAAATAAATAAATAAAAAAACAGTAAAAACTGTAATATTGGGAAATATTAAATCACAACGGTTTTCTATTTTAGTATATTTTAATAATGCAAAACCATTTACCCCTTTTAGTGTCACGTGATCCTTTAGAAATCATTTTAATATGCTGATTTGAGCAACATTTCATCTAATTATTAATATTGAACACAGCAGCTAAACAGCTACTTGATATTTTTGGGTTGAAAACCATGATACTTTTTTTCAGTTTTCTTTGATGAATAGAAAGTTCAGAAAACAGCATTTATTTGAAATCTTTGTAACATTATAAATGTCATTTTGATTAATTTAATGTATCGAGTTATTTATTAAAAAAAAAAAAAAAACAGACCTCAAATGTTGGAATTGTGTATATCAATATGATAACGAAAACCCTGCGTATGACTAGAATCAATACTGATATTTCCATGATTGCTTAGCATTTTAATCATTTCTGTGACTCTCTCAGACCAGGGAAAAATCCCTGACATTTCAAGGTATTTTCCAATGCAAGTAAACACCAATAAAACCATTCTTATGGTCCCGATTCAAAACGAAACTGCTCTATTTGAACAACTTTGCATGTCTTCAACTCATAAAAACCATGTAACAATTAACGGTATTCCCACTCATATTTACTAGTTTATTTGCACAGAACTGCACCTTCCTCCACAGAAACAAACAACAAAACATCTTCTCACTGAAGACTTAAAACTGTAAGTGAACTGTGAAATAATTTCCTGTTAAACAACACAGCCAGCAGCATAAAAACACCCCGAATAAGGCTGTATGCAAATGGTGAGAGAGAAAGAGGAAGAGACCAATGTCACTTCCTCTTTCTCAGTATTCACGGTTCAATCTACAGCACAGCACAAAACTGGGTCTGGTTCCCACATGGGTTTCCTTCCTGCAAGATCCAAAGCCGTGCTGTAGTGCTTTAGCAGACCACACACACACACACCCACGATTGTCACATTTCAGGTTGGGAGCAAGTCTTTCACTCCACTAGCCAGCCGACTCATACTGCACTCCAACAACCTTCGTCCTACTACCTCTGGCAAAAATAAAACAAAATAACCAGGAACACATCTATCCTACAGTCCTATGGTTGCATTTATGATTTTGGACCGACAATAATTCCCTTATGGTAATGATGCTGTCATTTTACTACTAATGCACATGCCCAGGAATGATAAGGACAATTTTTATACAAGTAAGGATGTATGAAGTGCTTAAACAAATGACATTAAGATTTGTAATTTGAAAATCCATTCATCAGTCAGCTTGAAAAACATTATCCAAGTTTCCACAAAATATTAGCCAGGCACAACAGCTCAACATTGATAATACCAGGGAAATTTTGATTGTCCCCCTGACATAGTTACACTAGTCGACATTTGAAGTGGATCAAAAACTTTCATCAAAGTTGTCCTAAAACCAAAAAAATACACGTTCTTGTCTTAGGACAACTTTGATAAACTTTTCTGATCCACTTCAAATGTTAACTACTGTAGAATGATATCTTAAAATCATTTTGATACTAACTTGTAATAATAAATATTCAAACTATAAACACATACTCAAAGACATGAGATGATGTGTAGAGCAATAAATTGAGACTACAAAAACAAGCTATAGTTCCCTAAAACTACTAGTGACAAGTACTTTATTTCATTAAACATGACAGTACTTGAGTATCACAGAATTTCAAGATATGACAGAACAGAAACTCATGCATATACATATTTACAGACACATATTTACATCATGTGTGCAGTCACTTTAATGTTCATCAACATACATAAAAACTTTATGACAACATCAAATGAAACATGGAAACACTTAAAAGACATCTTTAAGGTAATGAGGAGTATTTTACACACACCCTCCCACAACAACCTCAAACAACCCTCGCCACTCAAGAACCACTGCCTGCTAAGCAACCACAACAAGAAACCAAAACCTCTGCCCAGGCCGCTCGTTTGCTCTGTCAAACACAGCGGTTCCAGGATCCGTGTGGATGTGAGGTTGGATCCGCTCTGACAGCATAGCCGAGGATCCACTGGCGGAGACCTGTCCCACAGGTACCGCCAAGAGGTGGAGCTCTGGTCCTCCCTCCCCAGCCTCCCTCCCTCCTCCGGGCCAACATCAAATCATCTCTCCCAGAGCGAGTGTCCCAGCCATTCCCATCTGCATAAGACCGCTTAATTTCACTTATTAGCCAAGACAAACAAAACTTTGCTCATAGTTTCCAAACTCCTACCATGAGAAAACAACACCCGACTATGCCAACCAAAACAAGCGTATCTTCAGCGGTCTGTATCTCAGAAGTGGCAATGAAAAAAGTCGCCGTCAACGGCGAAAAGGCTTTAGTAAGAGTTTAGTTCGCGGTTATTCAGAAAGAGTTAACAATAAATTAACTTAAGTCGCTTTAGTGGAGTTCAGTTGAGTTTGAACACGATAACCGATGCGAAGAGCTTCCAGCTAGCGCAGATTAGCTCATTTAGCTTTCAAAGATAACGCTAAAACTCCCAGATTAAACTCTGTCCTTTATTTAGACAAACGTACAAAGAGATTCGCCTCATTTTGTTAAAAATACACACCGACCGACAGACAGCGCTGTGTTTCACGCAGGACACAATCACTCCACTAAAGTTTAGAACGGACACCCTCCTCCTCTTCTCACGGGAACAACAGCGGACAAACGATCTAATAAACTCTGAAAGAAGCTGAACGCAGAGTAAACGCTTGTCTGGCTAACTAGTCTAGTCCATGCTGAGGTAAATCGGTTTCGAATCGTAGATTCGCCTCTTGTCCACCGGCTCCAGCGCTACGTCACCTCTATCGTCATCTGATGATCGTTAGAATATTCGCCCATTGTACGACAGACAGACAGATAGACAGACAAACAGAAGATAGACAGACAGACAGACAGATATAATATAAGACCGACAGATAGACAGATAGATATTCAGAGACAGATAGACAGATAGATATATAGACAGACAGATATACAGACAGATAGACAGACAGACAGACAAACAGACAGACAGACAGACAGATAGATAGATATATAGATGATAGATAGACAGATAGATATACAGACAGATAGATAGGATAGTAGGAAGATAGATCGATTCCAGACAATAGATAGAGAGAAGATGATCTACAGACCAGCTAGATAGAATAGAACGATAGATATACAGACAGATAGATAGATAGATAGATATATAGATAGACAGATAGATAGATAGAAAGATATATAGATAGACAAATAATAAATAGAACGATAGATAGACAGATAGATAACTAGACAACAGATAACCAGTAGATATATAACAGACATATAGATATATAGCCCAGAACAGATATAACAGACATATAGACAGACAGATCTAGCTATCAAACAATAGACAGAAGATATACGACGATAGATAGAATAGATAATAATATACAGACAGATAATGATAAAAGATATATATCCAGACAGATAGATAGATATAAAGATAGCTATACATACAGATATATAGTCGAAATAGGCTATACAGACAGATAGATTAGATAGAACTATAGACAGATAGATAGATAGATAGATAGACAGACAGATAGAAGATAGATAGACAGACAGATAGCACAGATGATCTTACAGACAGATAGACAAAGACCGATAGATAGATTAGACATATACAGACAGAATAGATAGATAAAAGATAGATAGATAGACAGACAGAAAAAGTCAGATGATAGATAGATAGAAATAGATGATAGATAGATAGATAGACATAAAGTAGACAGAATTAGATATACCGACCTACCGACAGACAGACAGACAGACCGACAGACAGACAGAACGACAGACAGAACAACGACAGACATACAGCCAGACAGACAGACAGACAGACAGATAGACAGACAGACAGATATATATAGATAGATCGATAGATAGATAGATATACAGACAGATAGATAGATAGATAGACAGATAGCTAGATATCTGACAGCAGACAGACAGACAGACATACAGACATACAGACAGACAGACGATAGATATATAGA
Source organism: Sinocyclocheilus anophthalmus (assembly GCA_018155175.1). NCBI lineage: Eukaryota > Metazoa > Chordata > Actinopteri > Cypriniformes > Cyprinidae > Sinocyclocheilus > Sinocyclocheilus anophthalmus. The sequence continues at coordinate 20,321 of JADLZN010010897.1, forward strand.
TAGATAGATAGAGAGATAGATATATAGATAGAATGAGATTACAGACTATAGACAGATAGATAGATAGATTTAGTTTTTTATAGATAGATAGATAGATAGATACTATAGATATAGATAGATAGAGAGATAGATAGACAGACAGACAGATAGATGATAGACAGATAGATAGATATACAGACAGATAGCTAACCGACAACTGACAGCTGATTATATAGATCGATATCAGACAGCCAGACAGATAGACCGCACGACAGACAGATAGAAGACCGACAGACAGACAGATCGACCGACTTACAGACAGAGAGAAGACAGACCAGATAATAGATAGATAGACGACAGACAACAGACCGACATACAGCCATCAGACAGATATATATAGACAGACCGACAGACAGACAGACTGATAGATAGATAGATATACAGACCGACAGATAGATAGATAGATAGACAGAAACAGACAGACAGACAGATAGACCGACAGACAGACAGACAGACCGACAGACAGATCAGAGAGACCGACAGACAGACCCAGACAGACAGACAGATAGACAGACAAACAGAAGATAGACAGACAGACAGACAGAAAGAAGACAGACAGACAGACAGATAGATAGACAGACCGACAGACATACAGACAGATAGATAGATGAATAGATATACAGACAGATAGATTATAGACAGACAGACAGACAGACAGACAGGCAGACAGACAGACAGACAGACATAGAAGACAGACAGACAGACAGACAGATAGATAATAGATAGAACGACAGACATACAATAGATAGACCGACCGACATGACAGACGATAGATAGATATGCCGACGATAATCGACAGACCGACAGACAGACAGACTGATAGATAGACAGACAGACAGACACAAGATAGATAGATAGACAGACAGATAGACCGACAGATAGACAGACAGACAGACAGACCGAACGATAGACACCGACCACAGACAGATCACCTGACTTACAGACAGAGAGAACAGACAGACAGACAGACAGACCGACCAAATAGATAGCTAGATAGACCGCCCGACAGACAGGACAGACAGACATGCAAAACATATATATAGACAGACCAAGACAAAACAGAAAAAAAAAAAAAAAAAACCCCCCAAAAAAAAAAACAGACTGATAGATAGATGATATACAACCGACAGACAGAACGCTAGACCGAAGACAGAGCAACACTGACCTACAGACAACAGACCCGAACCGACATGCAGACAGATAATAGACAGACCGACAACAGACAGACCGATAGATAATGAATAGATATCAACAGACAGACAGACGACAGACAACAGACCACAGACAGACAGACAGACAGACAGCAGACAGACAGACAACAGACAGACAGACCGTCGCAAGACAATAGATCGACAGATAGATTATATAGACAGACAGATAGATAGACGGATAGATAGATAGTTAGATAGATAGATAGACAGATGGATAGGTGATAGATAGATAGATAGATAGAGATACAGACAGATAGAATATCGACAGCCATACAGACAGACAGACAGATAGACGATCGATAGATAATCTACCGACAGATGATATACAACCGACAGACAGATGGTAGATAGACAGATTAATAATATACATACAATCAAGATATACAGACAGACAGACAGACAGACAACAGATAGACAGACAGACAGACGGATAGACAGACAGATAGATAGACAGACCGACAGACAGACAGACAGAGAGACAGACAGACGACAGACAGACAGACAGATAGATAGATAATAGACAGACAGACAGACAATAGACAGACAGACAGACAGACACACGATAGAGAGATAGATATATGATAGATAGATAGACAGCCAGACAGACAGATAGATAGATAGATAGATAGATGATTGATAGATAGATATACAGACAGACAGAGAGACAGACAGACGATATATAGATAGATAGACAGACAGAGAGACAGACATAGATAGACAGACAGACAAACAGACAAACAGACAGACAGACAGACAGACCGACAGACATATAGACCGAAGACAATAGATAGCTTTAATAGATATACAGACACTAGATTATCCAGACAGACACAGACAGACGACAGACAGACAGACAGACAGATAGAACAGACAGACAGACAGATACCGCAGATATATAGATTATACAGACAGATAGATCGACACACAGACAGACAGACTGACAACAGATGGATAATAGATAGATATACGACAGATCGATAGATAGATAGATATACATACAGATAGATAGAAAGACTGGGGACATGACAGATAGATGATAGATAGATGGATAGAACGATAGACCGATAGATAGATAGATGGACAGATAGATTGATAGATTGATGACAGACAGACAGACAGACAGACTACAGATAGATAGACAGACAGACAGACAAAAAGACAGACAGAAAGACAGACAGACAGACAGATATATATATAGATATATAGATAGACAGACAGATAGACAGACGACAGACAGACAGATAGATAGATAGATAGACAACCGACAGACAGATAGATAGACAGATAGATAGATATAACAGACAGATAGATAGATATACATACAGATAGATATATCGACCGACGACAGAACAGACAGACAGATAGACTGGATCGCTAGATAGAGATACAGTACAGATAGATAACAGACCGCAGAACAGATGATATAGAACCGACGTACAGCAGAGACAGACCGACATACAAGATAGATAGATAGATATGATAGAAAAAAATTTTATACAGACAGTAGACGATACCGACAGACGCCAGTAGATAGATAGATTAGACAGACCGCCAGAACAGATAGATAACAGATGATAGATACGTACGACAGATAGATAAGAATCGCACAGACAGACAAACAGACAACAGACAGACAGCTTAGACGTATCGATCACTATATATACAGAACAGATAGAATAGAACAGACCGACAGACAGATGGTATTAGATAGACCAGATTAAATAGATAATACAGACAGCATAGATAAGACAGCCAGACAGACAGCAGACCGACAGACCGACAACCAATGACAAGACCACAGACAGATAGACCCGGACAGACAGGACGATAGACCGACAGACCAGACAGAAATATACGACAGACAGCCCGAGAGACGACAGACAGACAGACATACAGATTAGATATATACCCGACAGCGACAGACCCCAACAGACAGAACCGACCAGACAGACAGAGTAGATAGATACTTCAGACAGCATAGATAAGAAGACCGAACAGAACCAGACAGACAGATACGATAGATGAATAGATTATACAGACAGATGATTAATAGACCACAGAGAGACAGGACCAGACAGCAGAACAGCCAGATAGATATATAGACAGACATAGAGAACAGACGACATACAGACAACAGATAGATAGATAGATAGAATAGATAGACGACAGACAGACAGAACAACAGACAGACAGACAGACAGACGACGACGATAGACAGACAGACTACAACAGAATATTAGATAGACAGACAGAGATAGACAGATAGACAGACAGACACAGAGACAGACAGGCAGATACAGACAGACAGACCGACAGACAGACCGAACAGACAGACAGATCGACCGACAGACAGACAGACAGCAGACGGACAGACCTTATAGACATACCCGGACCGACCGAGACCGACATACCGACAGACCGACAGACAGACCAGGATAAGACCATAGCACAGAGATGATAGATATACGACCGCCCGAGCGAACCGACAGACAGCAATATAACATATCGATAGATAGATTAGATAGCATTAGAAGATGAAAAAAATAGAGAGAATAATTAGATATATAGATAGATAGATTAGATAGATGCTAGAATCTAGTCCCCCCTTTAATTGCTATGGGACATACCGTTAATTGCCCGATTCGGCCTAGTTTCTGTTTTTTTCAGTAAATAGTGATAGCTATCTCCCAATATTTAAAATACGCAAAGCCTATCCCAGTAACTACCGATTCACGTAATCACCGATAATTACCAATATTGTGCGAGAATATGAATTGATGCTTAAAATGTGGACCATTCATACGGGTCAGTTTTTTTTTTTGGTAAGGTTTTCATCTGAGATACTGAGGTTGCAGAGATACAACTATTTGAAAATCTTGGAATCTGAGGCTACCAAAAAATTTAAATATTGAGAAAGTCGCCTTTAAGGTTTGTCCAATTAGTTCTAGCAATGGCATATAGGAGAAGGAAAAATAGGTCAGGAAATTTACAACTACCCTTCATTGGAACAGGTCCTTTTCCTTATATCCTAATGATTTTTTGGCATCACGAAAGAATCATCATTTTTAATTTTTTCATACACGTATACCTGTGCCAACTTATGACTTGGGTTTTTTGTGGTCCAGGGTTTAACTATGAAGTCAGAAAACCCTACTACCCTGCAGTTGGGAATCAATCCATTATTTTTGTTTGATTTTTCAGTTTTTCCGCTTTATCTGTGGGCACGTTGTAATTCTGTCCCCATGCGAAGAACGGAACCTATTGTGGTCCCCCCCTGAATCCTTTTTGGGTTTTCTTGTCCTCCAGTGTTTTGAACACTGAAGTACGACTTTGGGAACAATGGAAAGAACAACTAAGCAGTGAGTAAAGCTGCATGGTGCAGTTTGATTGGCCTAGCAAAAAGATAAAATTTAAATCATGGAATCAAAGTGTACCATAAATTGTTGCCCAACAAAAGAAAGCAGTCCACAATCCAAAGACAACACCAAAAGAGACCAACTAAGGACTCAAATCCTGGTCATTCAGTGCACAAATATCATTTAAGAACACGGACAATACTGAAACTCATATATTACCGCTATAACAAAATATGGAACCCATCATGGGACGCCAAGGCAGGTTTCACATTTTTCACCAACATTTTTCAATGTGATGGCTCTTCATCTGCAATCATTTTTTACACACGATCAGTGACCCCTACATTTTTACATAACAACGCAGATAGATGAAAAGTATGAATGATTTCAGTAATTTATTTTATTTTTTGTCCCAATTCCCTTCCACCGATTCCGCAACTTCTCACTGACAAATTAACTAATCCCTGACTTCGTTTGTTTTTTCCCACTATTCCAGCATGTCAATATCAAGCTATGACCAAACGCCATCTAAGGTCAACACCTCATGTACTGCTTCTTTGACCCTGCTGCGTAATTTTACCAAAGATCCAATGACATAGATGAAAGGAAGCTTTTTCCAAGACAAATCCAATCCTTGATCCGTGCCTTTGCCCAGATCACCTTTGGTGTGGTTTGGAAGCTGTGATTTCCCTTGTTTGCTGAGTGAGGGAGTGAGTGAGTGGGAGTGAGTGAGTGAGTGGAGTGGTGAGTGTGTGAGTGGGTGTGTGGTTGTTGGGGGGGGGGTGTGGTGGTGTTTGTTGTGTGTGTGTGTGTGTGGTGTGTGTGTTTGTGTTTGTGTTGGTGTTGAGGGCCTTTTTGAAAAGGGAAACCACAGAAACAACTACATTTCTGTAAACGATGGGTGCAACTTGTCACCCAAAAATGAAGGACCTTTTCATCCTTTTATTTTAGTGGTTGAGCTCCTATCTGTGGTCCCTTGAAATGGAAAATTCCTGCTCAGAATGGTTCCCATTAGTTAGGTCCGGGAGGTTTTCCCAAAACTCGTCATAACCTGTTGCAAGGGTGTTTTTTCAGTTTGCTTGCTTGCGCTTCCCTACACAATGTTTAAACAGTTCTTCTCATCTTGTTCTTTGTTTTTTTTTGCCTCCCCCCTGTTGTCATTTCCGAAGGCTTTTGTTCACGTTTTGTACTGATTTTAACCACGGCGCCCTGGTTTTTAAGTTACTCCATTGGAACCTTGCACACACACCATGTTTTATGACTATACCCAATATACACATGTTAGAGACAATTGTTCAAGGCCACTGTGTGGTGTCTGTCTCCCACCGTTTGGTTAGAGCAATCGGTCTTCCGAATGATGGACTTCTCAGAACAAAATTTCCCCCCCCCCCCCACCCTTAACCCCCCCCTTTCCTGATACACAAAAATCTGTTGCACATGGTGATCAGTGTTTATACATTCATAGTTTTTAGTAACATTTGTGGGTTGCATAAAAGGTTGAAGTGGATTTAAAAATGTGTGCATGTAACAAAGTACTAAGTGTTGGTGTTTGTTAGTTAATCAGTGTCGACCAACCAAAGTGAATTACTACATTTACAGTCCCCTGGAACAGTCTGCTGATAAATGTCTTGCTCAAGGGCACAAGAGGTGATAGAGGACATTTCTAGCTCACGGTTTGAACCTAGGACGTTCAGGTTGCTATTCTACAACCACTACATTTGGTGCAAGAATCTCTATAAAAGAGTGTGCATGCTGTTTTGTGTGTTTTCATTCTCTTAAAAGATGGGAAAAAAGTAGTGTTTTCAGAGCTGCAACCCAGATCAATATCATTTAGGTCAGACCCCTCAAAACCAAGACCACTGAAGTGAAACCTCTGACACCAAAAAAGTTGGTCTTAACTGACATCATATCGCCATGACAAAGCCCTGCAGCAAAAACTATCACAGGTTTGTTCCTTCAAACCCTACAGATATGAAATAGAGTGACTACATTACTGTAATGAAACATCTTTGGACTTAAAAACGCAGCTCATTCAAGAACAAAAGGCAAAACCCTACAGCGTAGATCAAATGTACTGGTCCAGACAGAAAAACCAAAACCAGATGATCAAGACTCCAGCTCTGATTTCTGTGAATGTGTAAGTCTGTATTTGTGTGAAGAATTGAATGTAGTTATCACAGGATTTTGATTCCATACAGTATAGAGCAGGAGTTGGCACATGCCCAATGAATCATTTGATGACATATATTCCAGTTCTGTAGACTTTGACAAAACAATTAAGTGTCTGGTTACCAAGGTCGTAGGGAAGAGTGAGGGATGAGAATGAAGCCTGCATGGTAAGCCAGGTTGTGGAGAACTGGGAAAGAAAAAAAAAATCAGTAGCACTTTTGCTGTGATGGGAGCTCACTCCAGACCAAAGGTGCTGGTCTCCTCCACAGCAGTGAGCATCTTTTCGTAGAGCATGGAGAAGGAGGGGTAGGGAGGGAGATCCAGACGGTTAAAGCAGGTGTGAGCCCTACACCAACATATAAAGACAATGTGGCATAAGCTGATTGATAATCAGTATGGGTTAACACATAAAAGTTACTGTAATATCCTTGTGTGAGACACTACACATAAAAAAAGCTCAGAAATACCGTGGGAGGGAGGACACTTTGCCCCATTTCTCCACACAGAATCGACGTGGACCATTGCTGCCCCGCAGAGAGGCAAAACCCTCATAGGGAATGCTGGAAGTACCTGTAACAAACTGGAAAAAAGCAAAGTACATGTTGACTTGGCTAATTTCAGTCAGTGAGATGCTCTCAAGGCTGCATTTATTTAAGTTATATTTATGGGCTTTTTTCTGCCTTTAATGGACAGGACAGTGGAGAGATGACAGGAAAGTATTGGGATGGAGAGAGGGGAGCGGGATCAGCAAATGACGTCAAGGCGGGATTCGAACTCGTTCGCTGGTGACGCAGTTGTCCTCCTATATGTCCGACGCACTAGCCCACCTGCTAACAGCGCTGACGGCTGCATTTATTTAGTAAAAAAATAAATACAGTAAAAAAAGTAATATTGTGAAATATTAGTGCAATTTAAGATAACCGTTTTCTATTTTAACAACAATTTTATTTCTAAAATGTCATTTATTCCTCTGTAAAGCTGCATTTTCAGCAGCCATTACTCAATTCTTCAAAATCACACGATCCTTCAGAAATTATTCTAATATGATTTTAGCGCAAGAAAAATATCTTAATATTTCATGTTGAAAACTATTTCTGCTTAATATTTTTGTGGAAACTGTGACAATTTTTTGCAGGATTGTTTGCTTAGTAAAATTTCCAAATAACAGCTTTAATCTTTTAAAACTTATAATGCCATAACTGTGTCCCCACGGTTTATTGGTAAAATTGAATGACCATCGTTTGCTAAATCAAAAGCTATGTTTATTTAAAATAAATAAATAAATAACTTCAAACTTTTGAATGGTAGTATATCAAACCCATTCTGTTTGTGAGATCTGGGTGTACCTGAAGGAGTCGTAGTCTCTGTTCGTTGTTGAAACGCTCCACTGCAGCCCAGAACCATCGAATCACTATGTTGTTATCATGGTAACCTTCAAAGACAGAGATAAAGTCACATTATGGTATCCTGCTGTATGATATCCTGGTGTGAAACAACACCTGAATCCAGTAAAATACCTCCTCTGTATTCTGTATTGCTTCTCCAATCGGCTAGGTCGATCTCCGCTGTCCCAGCAATGACCAGCTCCAGCTCTCGGGCATCAAACACAGAGACCAGACGGACGTCCACCACCTGTGCAGTCACATGGTCTCAGATCAACCAGAGTTAAATCATGAGTCATTAATATTCACAGACTCAGATGACATCATACCTCATAGAATCCTCTCACGAGACTCTCTGTCTGCTGGGCTACACCCCTCTCAATCCGCCACTTCACCATGCGTTCAATATATTCTTTCTTGTTCTTGTCTGACACAGGGATGCCAGACCCACCCGGCTTCAGCTCACGCTCTGTAATCTGACATAAAGAAACCTCTAGTTCACTCCCATATTATACAACTTCACAATGAACTTGACTAACTAAAATAGATGTTACATTTCTGAAGAAA